>AWOL01S0050263.1:0-12369 GCA_000715115.1 Nicotiana otophora
CAAATTCCTCTTCGCGAACGCGGGACTCCCTTCGCGTTCGCGAAGAAGGAAACCAGACTTCAGTAACAGCAGTCCAAACAACTCCAATTTGGTTCGAAACCACCCCGAAATACACCCGAGCCCCTCGGGGCCCCATCCAATCATACCAACCTGTCCCATAACATATCACAGACTCGTTCGAGGTTTCAAATCACATCAAATTACGCCAAAAATACAAATCGCACCACAAATTGAACTTATGAACTTACAAAACTTCCAACTTCTAAAACTCGTGCCGAAACCTATCAAACCAACCCGGAATGACGTTAAATTTTGCAGGCAAGTCCCAAATAACATAACGGAGCTATTCCAACTCTCGGAATCACATTCCGACCCTAATATCAAAAACTCCACTTCCGGTCCAATTCTCCAAAAATTCGACTTTCGTCATTTCAAGCCTAAATTGGCTACAGACCTCAGATTCACAGTACGAACAAGCTCCTAAGTCCAAAATCACCCAACGGAGCTAACGGAACCGTCGGAACTCCATTCTGGAGTCGTCTTCATACAATTCTGATTACGGTCAAAATCCTAAGACTTAAGCTTCCGTCTTAGGGACTAAGTGTCCCAAATCACTCCGAATCATCCGTAAATCAAACTCGACCACACACGCGGGTCATAATACATATTGCGAGGCTGCTCGAAACCTTAAGTCACTGAACGGGGCGTAAATTCTTAAAACGACAAGTCGGGTCATTACAATTAAGAATACTCAATTATTAAACAACAACTAAGAAAATATTTAAGAATATAAATGTGGGAGAAAGAGAAAAAAATGGTTGGCAAGAGTCAATACCACTAATGATTCTACAAACATAAAGATCTAAAAGTGAAATGTCATATTAATCTTTTACTCTTTGAAAATAAAATTTATAGTGGATAAAATTATAATTAAGATTAAATATTCAAAACAAGAGATAAACTAATATTAAGATCTGAATCAACATAGAATAATTTGTTTTATGTTAAAACCAAATAATTAAATCTTTTAATTAATTATTTAGCAATAGAATCCAATTTAATATTATTTAAATTCATCATATGAGTAAAATTCTTATTCAAGTTAAAAAAAATCTTAAGATACATAAATGTATTCCATATAAAGAGCGTTAGAACACAAAATAAAAAGGTTAGTATATTATTAAGAATCAAAATGCTATACAAGTGACTGAAGAAGCACAATCAAAGCTAAATCCTATTCAAAAAAAGCTTTCAAGACTATATTATAAAGAGTCGACTCTGGTAAAACGAGATTATTCTTTGTAGATGCCTCCGACGGAATCGAAATAATATTTTTATATCATGCATTACTTGCAAATATCATATCAAGAGGCATGACACTGTTAGCAATAATAGAAAGTGTTGTATCAACAACAATTTTATTGTGAGACTACCCACTTTAGATTTGATATATCTCTTCAAACAACTTAAATAACCATCACAAATATATCAAAGCATAGCAATGGTGCTAAATTTATAAGGAAAGCAAAATTGATAATATGGGATGAAGCACTTATGGAAAAGTATCAAACGATCGAAATAATTGTCCGGAGTTTTTATTAATGAACCGTTTGGTAGAAAATTAATGGTTTGGAAGGTGATTTCTACCAAGTACTATCAGTAGTTCCAAAATCGATAAAAACAGAGACTGTAAAAGCTAGCTTGCCAAAGTTATACTTTTGGCCTCAAATGAAAAGATTCAACTGACAAGAAATATAAAGTAAGAACAGATCCAATATTTAGTGTCTTCTTGCTTCGTGTCGGAAACAAAGAAGAGCATTGTCACGACCCATTTTTCCCTCTGTTGGGTATCATGATGGCACCTAGTCTTAGAGACTACGTAAGCCTAATATTTACTAAATAACAACAATAATTATATAACATCTAACAATTATTTTTTGAAATGGAAATCTCTATAAAATTTATAATTCCCAAATCCGGTAGTACAAGTCATAAGCTTTACAGAGTTTGTTACAATTTTCTAAATACAACTATTTGAAATAAAGTAAACAGTGTGAATACAAATCAGAAGGTGACTCTGAAGCCTGCGAACGCAGTATCAGGTTTACCTTGAGTATCCACAGCAACAATCCGCACAGCTAGCAAATGGTCAACTGACTTCGAAATACCTGGATCTGCACAAAAATGTGCAGAAGTGTAGTATGAGTACACCACAGCGATACCCAGCAAATATCAAGACTAACCTCAGTGGAGTAGTGACGAGTGACTATCAAGACACCTACTGGACTAAATAACCTGAACAAGTGTAGGTATAGGAGTAACAGAGTATGATATCTACAAAAAGACTACGCGAATCGGCAAATAATACGCTAATTGCAATAAGGAAGGAAAAACAACAATTATCAGCGGAACACCATAATAATGCCATAGAAGAATGAATGGGAACACAACCTAAATCCGATAATCACAGATAAAGAAAGGACAAGTAACAACTCAACAAAACGACCGCTTTCACACCAGGTTTTAGTCAATAAACTCCACGAGGTACCGAACCTCACACTATTCACAACTCACGGGTCCCAATACCTGAATCCTAACACTTGGCATCCTGCGCCCTAATTACACTTTATAACCACACTGACGACTCACGTGCCGAATAGAGCCATTCTCACATAGAAGGCAAGTAAACAAAGGTGTGCATCTATAATTAACAATATCAAGAAAACCTCTTAATCGATAAGAGTGCTCAACTACGTGTATGTTTGTGCAAGTATCCTAACATAGTTCATGCCCGCTAGTAAGTACAGAAAAAAGAAATGGACAACACGTAGAATGTTTCCTCACAATATTTCACAAGATAAAGCTCACACAGGTAAGTGTACCACTACACAAACATCAACAACAAGAATGCCCCCAGGCCATCACAAGTCATCACAAATCAATCCCTGACATAGCCCACCTTATCTCGCCACATATGCAATAATATAGTAAGTACCTGCCTTGTCTCGCCATACGTGCATAACAATGTTCCCACCTTGTCTCTCCACATGCGCAACCCACATATATATATATATATATATATCCCGCCTTGTCACGCCGCATGTGCAAATATCAATAGTAACAATAGCACGACAGAAACCTCGTGCAACCCAATAACACTCGCACATCAGAAACCTCATGCATCACAATAACAACAACCGCACCGGCAGAAATCTCGTGCATCACAACAACAACTACAACAACAACAATGACAATAATACAAAGGTACGACAAATAAGTCAACTTAGAGATTCCAGAACTCAAAGAAATGGAGGAATTAATTCATAAGGAGTAGCCACAATCAGGAATGCTAGTCATAATAAGAATAGCTTAACAAGAAGGGAAATACTATGTAATAACGATCCACAATATATAGTTTGACAACAAGGGAGCTAACACAAGTCGAATAATTCCAAACAAGGACAAGTCAGCTAAAATATCGGATATCTAACTTCTTTTAAGGTTGGGAAATTAGGAAAGAGATACAACAAACTAAGAAGAAGCAACGAAAAGATAACCATAACCTCAATTAAGGCTAAACAATTACATAAGAGATAGTAATAATTTCAAATAAAGATAAGCAGTTAGGGAAATGATAACATGGCAATAGAAAGGTAACAATTTCAGTTAAGACACATATGAATCAAATAAGAAATGAGAGTGAATCATGAAGCAATTAATTCTAATTAAGCAGGTAGGGGTGAAACTAGTAATTAAGAAGCGTAATCATAACAAGAACAACTGCATATTCACTGTATACAAGGGCCTAAGAACCCTAAAGGGCCAAATTTTCCACAAATAAGTCTGAGCACGCACTCGTCACCTCGCGTACACGGACTATAATTAGCATAGAAGACTCAAATCCTAAGGGGTAGTTCCTTCACACGAAGTTAGGCAAGATACTTACCTCAAAGAAGACATACCGATACTCAAAAATGAACTTTTCGGGTGAAATGGTCTCCAGACGGCTGAAATCTAACCAAAATAACTTCAAAGCACAATAAAACTCATAAGAAACTATTCCGGATCATAAAGCCTCAATCTTTATCAAAATCTAAAAATCGACCTCCGGGCCCGCACCTCGGAACCCGACAAATTTTATAAAATCCGAACACCCATTCCGATATGAGTTCAACCATACTAAAATTATCAAATTTCGATACCAATTCGCCCCTCAAATCATGATCTTTCATTTTGAAAGTTTTCTTCAAAAATTTCCATTTTCCTCAACTCAAAACACAAATTATATGATAAAATTAAAGATAAAATCATGGAATATAATAAATTCTAGGTGAAGAACACTTATCCAATCGATTTTCTTGAAAACCCCCTAAAGAATCGCTCGAAACCGAGCTCTAGAACTCCAACAATAATGTTACGAATGGCTAACCCTCGGAATAGAGAACTTTATATTCTGCCCATGTATTTGTATATCGTGATCGCGGAAGAGGACCTGCGATCGTAAAGAGGAAATGGATACTGCTCGAAATTGGTGTTGTGCGATTACGAACAAGCATGTGCGATCTCAAAGAAGGAAAATAATGGTCCAGGATCTGGGCTACGCGAACGCGTGAAGAGGCACGCGAACGCGAAGGAGGGGAATGCACGCTTACGCGTTCGCGGATAGAACAATGCGAACACATAGAGGAAATGGTCACCAGCTCCCTGCTCCTAGTTTCTACTACGCGAATGCGAAGAAGGGGAAGGCAGGCTTCCGTGATCATGGAAGGAGTTATGCGAACGCGGAGAACAAATAATTCATCCTCCAAAATTACACTACGCGAACGCGGAAGAAGTGACGCGAACGCGATTAAGGAAACCAGATGGCAGAAACTAACAGTCCAAAAATAGAAGAATTTGGTCCATAGCCCATCCGAAACACACCCGAGGTCTCTAAACACACAAAGAAGTTCTATAACCTAACACGGACTTACTCGGGGTCTGAAATCACATCAAACAACGTCGAACCTATATATCGCGCCATGAATCGAACGTATGAACTTTTAAATCTTCCAACTTCAAAAACTCATACCGAAACCTATCAAATCAACCCGAAAATAACGTCAAATTTTGCAGGCAAGTACCAAATGACATAACGAAGCTGTTCTAACTCCTGAAATCGCATTCTGATCTCGATATCACCAAAGTCAACTATTGGTCAAACCTCTCCACCTTTCAAACTTCAACTTTTCCAACTTTCACCGAAATGCTTCAAATCACCATACGGACCTCCAAATCCAAATCCGGACGTATGCCTAAGTCCAAAATCACCATAAGAAGCTGTTGAAATCATCCGAAATCTATTCCGCAGTCGTTTACACAAAAGTCAAATTTTGATCAACTCTTACCGCTTAAGCTTCCAAAACCAGAATCCTTCTTTCGATTTGACTCCGAATCATTCGGTAACTGAACTCGACCACGCACGCAAGTCAATACATATAATACTAAGCTGCTCAAGACCTTGTGCCTCCGAACGGGACTTAAATTTTCAAAATGACCGGCCGGGTCGTTACAAGCATCCAATAAAAGATGATTTGAGTTTTCCTGAACACTTAATTATTGTAATGATCCGACCTGTCATTTTGAACATTTACGCTCCTTTCAACTCTCTAAAGTCTTGAATAGTTTCATATGATATATTATGACGTAAGTAAATCATCGGTTTTGATGTTTCAGGTGTTACGGGATTAGTTCGGAAGAATAAATTTTATGTTGGAAGCTTAAATGAAAAGGGTTGACCGTAGTTTGACTTTTGCGAAAACGACTCCTGAATAGAGTTTTGGTGATTCCAATAATTCCATATGGTGATTTTGGACTTAGGAGTGTGTCCGGATAATTATTGGAAGTCTGTAGTTAAATTAGGCTTGAAATGGCAAAAATAGGAAATTGAAAGTCCAAAGTTTGACCGGGGAGTTGACTTTTTGATATCGGGGTTAGAATCCTGTTCTAATAATTTTCATAGGTCCGTTATGTCATTTATGACTTGTGTGCAAAATTTGAGGTCAATCAGACTTGATTTGATAGGTTTCGGCATTGAATGTAGAAGTTGAAATTTGTTAGTTTTCATTAGGCTTGAATTGGGGTGCGATTCGTGATTTTAGCATTGTTTGATATGATTTGAGGCTTCTACTAAATCCGTATGATATTTTGGGACTTATTGGTATAATTGGTCGAGGTCCCGGGTGGCCTTGAGTAAGTTTTAGATGGTTAAAGGGTCGAAATTTGGACTTAGAACAATTCTGGAAAATTTTCCAGTTCTAGTGAAATCACACCTGTGATGGAATTGGTCGTAGGTGCGTGACCACAGAAGCGACAATACAGTCATAGAAGCGGATAAGGGCCTGGTGAGGCAGTGGTCGCAGGTGCGAGTGCATTTTCACACCTGCGTGATCGCAGATGCGGACGGAGAACCGCAGGAGCGCAAGGCCCACAAAAGCGGCTTCAGCGCTTGCAGAACCGGAGGCAGCACAAATGCACATTTTGGCTCGTAAAAGCGAGGCCGCAGATGCGACATTTTTCTCGCAAATGCGGAAAACTGGCCAGAATCATAAGGACCAAAAATGATCATTTCGTCATTTTCGATTGAATTTTTGGAGCTCGATTTGGGCGATTTGTAGAGGAAAATTTTATCACACAACTTGGGGTAAGTGTTCTTGACTCTCTTGTGATTATATTCCATGAATTAATCTTCGTTTTCGGCATTAGATTATTGGTTTTTCAAGGAAAATCGGAGGAATTTTCTACAATTCCATAAAATAATTTTTTAAGTTTTGAACATCGATTCGGAGTCGGATTTGAGTAAAATTAGTATGGTTGGACTTGTAATTGAATGGGTTGTCAGATTCTTTGAGTTTCGTCGGGTTCCGAGATGTGGTCCCCAATGTCGACTTTTCGAGCGGAGTTAGTAAATTTTATAAATTGTTAAATTTTAAGTATTGTAGTACATTGTGATTAATTTGCACGTTGGTTGAATAGATACATATTGTTTGGCTTGAATTGAGGAGATAAGAAGGCGTTTGGAGGTTGATACGTGCAGAATGAAATTTCTGGAGTATTGTTTATCTTGCTCGACATTGGAATTGGCTTGTTTGAGGTAAGTGTTTTGCCTAACTTTGTTGAGGAAAGTTTTCCTATTAATTGCCATTGTTTGTTACATGCGGGGGTAATATATATATGAAGTGACGAGCATATATGCATATGCCGGGATTAATTATGCTCGGGGGTAAATTATACAATTTATTATGCTTTGTAGAATTATGTGACACTCTTGTTTCATGTCTTCTTTGACTTCTAGATTTCTATGAATATGACATTAAATGCTAGAAATCCTGATTTGGCTTATTATAATTTGATTAAAAATCTGACGGACTTTTGTGAAAATTATGGATGTGCTAAATCTAGTCGTTATTATACTTAGTCACAAATACAAATCTACGACCGTTATTCTTGAGATTTTGAATTCTATACATGAGTTGAAGATCATTTTTGAGACTTGATGAAATGCTGGAATAATAAAGTACTTGAAATTTATTTTATTGTTATTGTCTTGAAAATCGTGATTGATGTTGAATTTGGAACATTCGTTTAAACAGTCTCCTTGATATTATTTATGCTTCCTACCTTGCTTGTTAGTGATATACATGTGCTTGGTAAGGAAAAGTGTAAAGCAGGAAGGGTGATGCCGTGCTATTTCATATACATTATCATGTGAGGGAGAGTGTAAAGCACAAAGGGTGATGCCGTGCCATTTCAGTTACATTATCATATGAGAAAAAGTATAAAGCACGAAGGGTGATACCGTGCCATTCATATATATTAATATGCACGAAGGATAATGCCGTTCCATTCCATTTACATTATCATGTGAGGATGAGAGTAAAAACACGAAGGGTGATGCCGTGCCATTATTTTATAGTATCATATATTCATGGCACGAAGGGTGTTTTCGTGCAGGCGAGAAAAAGAGACATATATTATATTGTGATATATTTTCGTTATGTATACTTTCATGCCTTTATCTTGAGCTGTTATTGTGCACCTATGTTTTCTATGTGACTGTGTCCTCTACCCCAAGTGTTGTTGTGTTATCCATGGCTTCTATCTGTTTAACTTGCAACTATTATGATTTTCTTCTTGTTTGTTATATTTGCATCTAATCCTTCTACCATGGTAATTAGTGAAATTTATATTTTTCCTTCCTAGTTGATGTCATAATTTCTATGCCCCTTTTTCCCAGTCTGTTTTCGTGGTCCATATGTACTGCTTTGTTCATTGTTGCTTCTTGTGTGCCTCCCACTTTATTCCTTTTATTGTTATTGGCATTTCTCCCACCTAGTCGATACTGTTATATGTATGCTCGGTGAGAAAGAGATAAATGCACGAAGGGTGTTGCCGTGCCAATTGATTTGATCTACATATATATATATATATATATATTGGGTGAGAATGAGACAAGTGCTCGAAGGTATTACCATTCTATTCGATGTGATATCTTGAATATATTCCTCACACCAGGAAGTTATTAAATTAATGAGATAAATGCACGAAGGGTGTTACCGTGCCATTTGATATGATATCTTGAATATATTTCTCACGCCAGGAAAGTTATGAATTTGCTATTATAATTTCTCCTAGTAATCTTTTTCTGCCTCGCATAATTGTTTCATTGTACCCGAATCTGTTATGTTCTATAATTGTTTCTATTGTTAGTATACTGCACAGGTTATAACAGTGAGTATCTTTTACTAAAAATCTCCGTCACTACTTCGACGAGGTTGGACAAAATACTTATACTTACTGAGTACATGGGGTCGGTTGTACTCATACTACACTTGTGCACCTTGTGTGCAGATTTTGGATGTTGATGTTGCGCTGTATGGCGGGAGCTGGCATTGAAGATGTTTCCGCAATCCGGTCATAGCTACCTCTTATTCTTGGTAGCTTTAGAATTATCAATCTGTTCATGTATATTTCAAATAGATGATGTATTTTATTTCATATCAGCTTTGCAAATTCTAAATCCTAGAAGCTCGTGATTTGTACTACCAGTCCTTGGGAAAAGTAGAAAGGTTCAGTTATTTTATCATTTATTTTCCTCGATAAACCTAATTAAATTGGACTGTAGTTAATTGGCTTACCTGACGGGTTGGGTTAGGTGCCATCACGACTGGTCGGATTTTGGGCCGTGACAGTTATTAATCCCAATGGTAATAGTAGTGCATTTAATAAGAAAAATATTTCTATCATTAGATTAAAACATAATTTGTGCAAATCACATTATAGAATTAAAAAGATATCTTAGCTAGCAGAAATGAATATGTTGATCAACTAAATAAAAGGTGTTTGCAAAACTTTTATAATAAAAATAAAATATTTTTCAGTTTTTGACTCAGCAGAAAATAATACCAATAATTACTACCAAGAAGAATACTTAAATACTTTATGTCACGACCCAAAATCCTAACCTGTCGTGATGGCGCCTATCGTGGTACTAGGTAAGCTGACATTACGGAATAATCCCAACATTTTTAACAGGAAATGAAGTAAAGCAGTTTAAATAACAAAAATTCTCATAAACAGGGGTAGAAACCAAAAACTCAACGCGGAATTCCCAACTATCGAGGTGTCACAGAGTACATGAGCATCTATGCATCACAAATCTAAAAAATATGGTCTATAATAGTCTGAGACTAAATACAATAAATAAGAAGATAGGAAAGAAGAGACAAGGTCTACGAAACACCGGCAGCTACCTCGAAATCTTTGAAAAATCAACTGCGCGAAGAAATCAACAACCATTGTGTCCGGGAACACCTGGATCTGCACACGCACTGCAGGGTGTAGTATGAGTGCAACTAGCTTAGAAAGTAACAATACTAAATAAAGAACTGAAAGTAGTGCCGAGATTCATAGCTAAGTCCAATTACATAAATTTCTAACATAAGAAAGTAGACATGCTTGCAAGTTCAACAATTAAGGCCCAAACAGTAATTTCATATCAAGTTCAACTGAAACAGAAGATAATATCTCTCAAAAATTTCCAAAATAATGATATATGACAGCTGAAGTGCAACAATAATAAAATCAATGCATCCTCTCAGAGCAACATGCACGCCTTCCTCCCATTCACTCAGCACCCGACACTCACACTCAGTAAGTACCTGCGCTTACTAGGGGTGTGTATAGACTTCGGAGGGGCTCCTTCAGCCCAAGCACTATAATTCGCACAGACAACTCACAGGCTGCACGGACAACTCACGTGCTAGTATAATATCTGGATCCTCACGGACAACTCACGTGCTGCACGGACAACACACATGCCATAGTATAAATATCTGGATCCGCACGGATAACTCACGTGCTGCACGGACAACTCACGTGCTAGTATAATATCTGTAATTCGCACAGACAACTCACGTGCTGCACGGACAACTCACGTGCCATAGTATAAATATCTCACAATCAGGCTCTCGGCCTCATTTAGTCATCAATCTCTCCAGTCTCTCGGGCTCTCAAAAATCATGCAAATCAGCCCAAATAGAAACGATGCAATATATCAACAAGGAACAATAGAGACTGAGATATGATATGCAAATAAACCGTGACTGAGTAAAAACAATAATTTAGCAGATAATTTAACATGTACACGACCTTTGTGGGTCCCTACAGTGTCAACACATGGTTTAAACATGATTTTTAGTTCGATTTCCCTAATACATGGAAAAATGTACTGATAACAACAAAGTATTCAACTACACAGATCCATGGAATTGATCAAGTCACAACTCCTACAGTGCACGCCCATACACCCGTCACCTAGCATGTGCGTCACCTCAAAACCAATCGCATATCACAAAATCCGGGGTTTCATACCATCAGGATCAAATTTAGAACTGTTACTTATCTCAGACCGTGAAATTATTTATTCTGCTATGCCTTTGCCTCGCGAATCGGCTTCCGAACGCCTCGAATCTAGTCACAATTAATTCGATTCAGTCAATACAATTTATAGGAATTAATTCCATATGAAAATAATTTCAGCACGATTCAGTTGGAGGGTGATATGACTTATGATGTGGAGCCGGTGGCTATTCAGATCGGCAGGTTCGAAGGTTGAGGTCAAAGGATATAGCTTCAGTGAAGGTGCAATGGAGAGGTCAGCCTATGGAGGAGGCCACCTGGGAGACTGAGCGGGAGATGCAGAGCAGATATCCACGCCTATTCGAGACTCCAGGTATGTTTCTAGACCCGTTCGTGGACGAACAGATGTTTAAGAGGGGGAGGATGTAACGACCCGGCCGGTCGTTTCGAGAGTTATAGCCCCATTTTCTCCATTTCTATTTCTTTTTGTGTTATTCATCTATATTATGTTATATCGGGTTAGTTGGTTCGGGACCAGAGTGGTTTCAGATTGAATTGAGACACTTAGTCTCTTAAGTAGAAACTTAAGTTGGAAAAGTCAACCGGATGTTGACCTATGCGTAAATGATCTCGGATTTGAATTTCGATGGTTCCGTTAGCTCTGTTAGGTGATTTTGGACTTAGGAGTGCGTTCGGAATGTGATTTGGAGGCCCGTGGTAGAATTAGGCTTGAATTGGCGAAATTGGAAATTTGGCGATTTCGGTCGGCAATGGAAACATTGATATCGGGGTCGGAATGTAATTCCGGAAGTTGGAGTAGGTTCGTAGTGTTATTTGTGATGTGTGTGCAAAATTTGAGGTCATTCGAACGTGGTTTGGTTGGTTTCGGCATCGGTTGCCGAATTTGGAAATTTAGAAGTTCTTAGGCTTGAATCCGAGGGTAATTTGATGATTTGATGTTGTTTTGAGTGATTCGAAAGTTAGACTATGTTGGAATGTTGATATATGACTTGTTGGTATTTTTGGTTGAGGTCCCGAGGGCCTCGGAGTACGTATCAATAAGGTTTATGGAAAGAGTGTTGAGTTCAAATGTGTAAAGATTGGGTTGAAAATGGTAAAAATCCTCAATGACTTTAATTGAAGATTTGAGGGTCGAGTTGATGTTGGAATTTGGTGAAATTTGTATGGTTGGACTTGTGGTTGGATGAGCGTTCAGATTTTGTAACCTTTGTCGGGTTCCGAGACGTGGTCCCCACGGACAATTTTTGAGTGTAATTTCGGATTTTGTGAAAAAGTTAGTATTTTGATATGGAATAAATTCCTATAATTTGGGTTGACTAAATCAAATTAATTGTGACCAGATTCGAGCCGTTTGGAAGTTGATACGCGCAGAATGGAATTTCTAGAGCATTGCTTAGCTTGCTCGACATTGAATTTGGCTTGTTCGAGGTAAGTAACTCTTCTAATCTT
>AWOL01S0050271.1:0-10115 GCA_000715115.1 Nicotiana otophora
AAAGGTGTTAACCTTCCATACAGTCATTAAACTATATATAAAATTCAAGTATATTTCAATTCTAATATCTTTATTGATTGTGCGGATTACCGCCAGTCTTTAAATATAAGGGTACTGAATTAGCTAGATTAAGAATTCTCAAGTATGTTAAAATAGAAATCTTTAACTGGTGGAAACCTTATATATACATCTTAAATTGATATACTATATATACATCTTATATACTATATATATTCGATATTAAATATTGAATATTAAAATTTAGGATGTTAAATAAAATTTAGGTCACAATTCTATAATAAAATTTACAAAGCACTGCCTTAGATATTTTTTTTAACATCCTTTTGTCTCTAATATCTATTTATTTTTATTTTTTTAAAATATATGTTGGGCCCACTTAGCCCGTTTAGCCCGCGGGCCGGGATCAAACAGTTCCGGTCCCGGGCCGGTCCATAAAAAAGCCCGTTTAGGCCCGGGCCCGTTTGGCCCGTTTAATTTGGGACCGGCCCGGGACCGGGACCGGGACCGTTTGGACCGGCCCACTTCGCCCGTTTCGGCCCGGGACCGGCCCACTTGCCAGCCCTATGCCTACGGGATACATTACTTCGAGTTCGAATCATCCACTCGACTACTAAGCCTATAGGCTGCTTTTACTTCGAGTTCGAAACATTTACTCGACCACTCAGTCTACGGGCTACTTTTATTTCGAGTTCGAGCAAGCACTCACTCAACCATTACGCCTACGGGATACATTATTTCAAGTTCGAATCATTCACTCGATCATTACTCAACTAATAAGCCTAAGGGCTATATCACTTCAAGTTTGTTTAAGCCTATGTTCAGACAATCACTCAACTCGACCACTAAGCATACGAGCTACTTTATTTCAAGTTTGAATAAGCGCTCGCTCGGTTATAGAGGCCACGAAGTCCAAATTTGATTAAGTTGTTTAAATCCTTGTGAAAATATTCATAAGGCGTGAATAAAGTCTTCACAAGATAGAAAACAAAATAGAAGCAAGTCGGCAAAAAAAAGGAGATATTTTTATATACAAAATTGTTTACATGATCGATTACAACGTAAAAATTAAGGACTAAGCTTCCTGGTCATCCCCAGAAGCGGTCTCTTCTCGATAGTGCTCCCCCCTCCCCCGTTCTCGAATCCGCTCTTACTCCCATCGTCATCATCATTGTCATCATCATCGTCATCGGAAACCAAGGCTTCAGCATCGGCTTCGAGCTCTTTGGCCCTTTTTATCTCTTCAGCGAGGTCGAAACCTCGAGCATGGATCTCCTCGAGGGTCTCCCTCCGAGATCGACATTTAGCAAGTTCAGCGACCCAATGTGCTCGAGTATCAGTGGACTCGGCTTCCTCTCTTGCTTGGACCTGGGCAACTTCAGAATCGGCCCGATAGACGGCCACGAGGGCATCCTCCGGGATAAAGAAAGCTATTGACCGTTTTCGGTCAGGATCGACGTTCGGGGCCAGGAACCTGTTCACCAATTATGGGCTTGAGGAAGACCCACTGTCTCCCGGTGATGGTACCTTCTTTGGTACCGGCAAGTCTCCGAGCCCAGTGACACCCTCGAAGGCAGTGGATACAAATTCGTCCAATAAGTGGTGGATATCAGACGCCCCTGCGTCCCCTCGTAAGAAAGGATTTCTAACATACCGGCCTCGTAAATCATGGCGTCTGAAGTCCGAGGGGACCCGGTAATGTCGATCGCCCCAAGCTCGTCTCTCGGGATACCTTCCTCTGCTTGGGAAGCGTCGCCCCCAGTCTCTCTCTTGACCCCCTTAGCTGGGGGCGTAGTGGCCTCAACCCCTTCAGGTTCGGGAGCTTTGGCTAAGACTCCCTCATCGACCTCCTCATGTCGGGACGGTCTAATTTCGGCATCCGCCAATTCAGATAACCCTTGCATCAATACACCTGCCTGCACACGGGCCACCACCTGGGATTTCTCTTCTTCTTCTTCTTCTTCTTCTTCTTCTTCTTCTTCTTCTTCTTCTTCTTCTTCTTCTTCTTCTGACTCATCTCTTAATCGGCAGATTGAGTCCGAGGATAGATCGTTGGTGCTTCCCTTGGGTTTGCACGATCTCTTCTTCAGTTTCTTCATTTCCAAGTTCGGGGAACTCGCCCTTTTCCTCTTCTATTCATCACCCTGCTTCAGAGCAGGGGACTTGAGAGGCACATCCTCCTCATCGGATGGAGGTCTCATGGAAACATCTTTGGGGAGACCTACAAAAGAAAACAAAATGATAAGAATTCGACTGTACGAGGAGGGAATTAAACATTATCACATCAAAATAGAAAACTTACCATGATTACGGGCCTCTCATCGATCCTTCGATAATTCCATCCAAGAATGCTCGGAATATGGTCTCTGTGACACAAGGCCCTTGACCCATTCCTTAAGTTCAGGAATTGCGTCCGGCATCTGGGCCACAGCTGCGGCTCCAAAAACATCAATGAAGAAAGAGATAAGAGGGAAAACAACAAGATTGAACCTTCAAAGCGAAGCACTACTTACGTTTCATGTTCCATTTCTCGGGAAATGGCATGTCTTCAGTAGGGATCAGGTCCGAAGTCTTTACTCGAACAAATCGGCCTATCCAACCTCGATCCCGAGCTTCGTCTATGCTCAAGAACGGGGCCCTACTGGCCCGGCGAGCAAGCTTGATCAGCACCCCTCGATAGAGTCGGGGACTGTAGAGGCGGATAAGGTGGTCGAGGGTAAAGGGACATCCCTCGATTCTGCTTACGAAAAATTGTAGGAGAATCACTATTCTCCAGAAGGAGGGGTGGATCTGGCCAAGAGTCACATCATACCTCTTACAAAAGGCAACAATGATGTCACGCCCCAACCTCGGGGAGCGCGACCGGTGCTCAACTAAGTGAACCCGGTCGAGCAAGCCAATTAAACCTTTCCTATCCGACTCATTCATAATCTAAAAAGGGAACGCATCACCATTTGTTAAACAGGGGGGAAATCAGTTATATAAATATATAAACATTGCTAGTTCATTTTTCCTTATATACATTATATCATAGTTATGTTTCCAAAAGCACATACGGTTGACAATTTACTGGAAAAGAGTTTCAAAATACAACTTGATCCAATGACCACCCCGACATCCATACATGACCCAAATAAAAGTCTACGGAGCCTCTAAAGGTACAAAAGACCAACATGACAATGCCGGCGACAAGGCCCCGACTATACCTCAAAATGTGAAAACTTATTCAAAAGAAGAACTACATGACCCCTGGAAGAAATGAGGCTCACCAAGACTGCTTTGAGGAGAGAAAGAGTGCACCACTATCTGCGATCGGCGCTATATGCGATGGATTCACCTACATCCATTCAAAGATGTAGCGCCCCCAGCAAAAAAGACATTAGTACTGTCAAATAGTACTAGTATGTAAGGGCAAACACCAATCTTAGTAGAATAAACAGTGAAACAAAGAGAAGACAGTCATAATAATCAAAAAGTGCTTCGCAAAATACAAAGAAACACTAAGTAAGGATCACATACTTTCCGAGTTAATCTTTCCATCTTTTTAGATTAATAATCTTTAGTGCTAAGTGCCACAACTCACAATGCCACCGTATTTTTACACGGAGTCTGGTCTCTACCCGACCAGCTAAGCCATCTCAAGTGAGACATATCCATATCCACAATGTAAATTAATAATTCCAACACAAATGCCACCATATGTACAACATGGCATCCGATCTCGGCCCGATCGGCTAAGCAATCTCATTTGAGACATAACCTCTTTCAATTGTTCACTCAATTTATATTTCTGTCCCATCTTTCATTACATGCATAAACAGCCTCATTTATTAAGTAGTTCCTGGCACTTGGGCACATTTTACAATTCAAGTCTTTCCCTTTTATTCGTTCAAATAACATCATCATTCATGTCGATAAGTACCATCACATAAGGCATTGCACACATAAGGGAAGGAGCTTGGAAAATCATAATTACGTTCTCAAATAGCATGATGACATGGTAAACATCAAGAACAATTGGGGAGCATGAACCTTTCAACCCAACACACTAAGGCAAATAATTCTAGTATGATCAAGTCGGAACTTACACCAATTATTCGGACACCAGGAGTTCGATTCTAAGAAGAAGAGAGTTAGCCATACATACCTCAATCGAGCTTCTTTGACTCTACAATTATTCGGAACTCTTAGTAACCTCAATCTATTTTTAGCAATATAACAAGTTGAACCAAAATTAGGAAGACATTCATGGTTTTATTTCACTTGAATATTTTATCAAATACTAAGTGTGTATTAAGGTTTCAAGGTTCTTTTCATGGGAGGTTTCATCTTTCATAACCCATTCATCTCCATTCTTAGCTTACATTTTCCCTACACCCTTTTATCTTACATGCATGCAATGTAATCATCCCCATCCCCATGAAGTACCACACTAGTACCCCATTATAGCTATGTTTGGAATTAAGAGCTGGGGTGATGAAGTCTTACCTTTTAGGATGAAGAATTTGGTGCCCTACTTGAATATTTCCAAAGCTTTAAGTGATGATTGATGATCAATTTGATGAAAATTAGGCCCTCCCTCTAGAACTCCTTCTCTCCCTCACTCTAGAAAATATCAAAAAATGGGCTCAAACTGGGCTAAAGGGGTGTTTTAACGGAATGGGGGTCGGGTTTTAAATTAAGAAAATGGGTTCCCCGACACAGGTCTGCAGTCACATATGCGACCAAATAATGATTATGCGGTCCGCAAAGTGACCGCAGAAATAGCCCTCAGGAGCTTGAATTTTCTAACTGTGTATGCGACCAGTATGTGGTCTGCATACCTGTTTTGCGGTCGGATAATGCACCGCAGAACTCCCTTTCACAAAAGTTCAAGGCAGATATGCGATCAGTATGCGGCCCGCAAAGCGATTATGCGATCGCATAATTGGGTCGCATAACTGGCCTCAAAATTGGCCAATTTTCTGCTTCACTCTACGGCCATTATGTGGTCCGCAGAGTGGTTATGCGGCCGCATAATGGGCCGCAGAAACGCGTTCTTCTATGAAATATTTTCCTCTAAGTCCGTAGGGTACCGTTCAATCCAAAAAGTCCGAACCGCAGGAATCTATCTTGGCACCACGAAACCCCAATTTTTTGGTTTAAATTTTTACGGGTCCTTACAGATGATAGGGTCTAAGGGACCCAACATGAAGGGATAAGTGTAAACACTTAGAAAACTCTCCACATGGGTAGTGATCGATTCCTCGGGCGAAGGAACCACCACATGCTTATTGACCTAGGTGCATTCCTTTTTAACCTTGGTGAGGAGACCATCAGTAATTGTGCATATGTACCTTGAGGCCGGCTCATATCGGCCCGGTACCGAGAAGGTTTTTTCAACCTTAAAATCGGCAACAGTAGGGCACCCTGCCGGAACGAATTCCTCAGGGCGAGGTTTCGCTGCAGCCCTGCTGCCGGAGGGTCGTGATGAAGAAGCGGCCTCCTTTTGCGGTACAGTCTTAGAAGTTTTCGCCATTGAAGAATAGAAGAAAAGAGAATTAAGATGGTATGCGGTTTGATGAAATTTCAAGAATTTTGCGGGCAAGAGTTGCAAAGCAAAGGGATTTTTGAAGAAAAAACAAGAATAGGAGAAGCTTTGAACATAAAGTTTGAATGAGGAAAAGCTAGGGTACTTATAGCTTGCTGGTGACAGTTCAGAACTGGTAGTGGCCGACCAGCGACTGATAGGCATTTAATGCCTTAATAACTGGACCGACGGGATGTTTCGATATCCATTTGTCACTTACATCATAGTCGGGTTCGTCGCTTACAACATGGCCCATCGAGATGGGATTTGGAAATTCATATCATTTCTCGTCATCTTCTCTCCGAGAAATGAGGGGACTATCTGTATACGGTCAAAACTGGGCTCACCCCTTATGTGATCAATCGAGACTTGAATATGATCGGTTAGAGTTCGACTGCGAATTATATCAAACCTAGGTGAGGTCCTACCCCGGGACTAGGCAAAATCGAGACCAGGCAAGATCGAGGGAAATTTGCTAAGCTGGATAATAGAAAGACAAAGTATCCGCGATCGGATGTAAATCATGGCAAAAACCTCGGCGCGTATCAAGGAAGGGCCGAATAATTAGCAAATCATAGGATTTTTACCTTATATATAATTGTACTAAATATAACACCCATACTATATAAAGGGAGTCAGATCATTTGTAAAACACATCATATCGATGCAACATAAAGAAATATACTGACACTTTCTAGCTTTTATTATCTTGTTACTCTATTAGCCCGTTCATACTTTAGTTGAAACATCTTTGGTTCGAAGGTAGTCAAACTCGAGGGTCAAGGCAATTTGATATGTGTGATTTGCATTTATTCTTCTATTGTCAATTTTAATATTAATCTGTCTTCTTAATTTATGCAAAGTTATATCACGTATCCTTACAACCGCGTATAAATTTAATTGTTATCCGTTTTGAGGGTAAACAATATGCATGAAAAATAAGTACATAAATAAAATAAAATGCAAAATTTAGAAATTGCAGCGTCAAAAGTCTGAATTCGTTGGTGGCATATCCCTCTCGTGTATGCTATGAATGTGGTTTACTTTTGGGAACATATTTGACAGAGCAATAATATGTAAATGCCCATCAATTTACTATCTGATCTATTACGTTTGTAGGACACATATGCTAGGGTTAGCTCTCTTTATCTGCAAAACCAAGACAGTGTGACGACCTGACTGGTCGTTTGTGTATTCAAGCCCCATTTCCTCTTTTGAAGCTTTCTGTATGTGTATTTGTTGTTTCATGATTTGTGGGGATGATTAGTTTCGGTCCAAAAAGGTTTCGGGTTGATTTGGACCATTTGGTTCTTGGTTTAGAAGTTTAAGTTGAAAATGTTGACCTAGGCTTGACTTTTGTGAAAACGATACCGGAATGGTATTTTGATTGCTCCGATTGTTGGGTATATGTGAACAAAGTCCCACATGAAAAGTAAAAAAGAAAACTAAGCGACTTATAAGGAGTTGGATACTCTTAATGGTGTGAGGTCTTTTGGGAAAAACCGTGCGGGCTTGGCCCAAAGCGGACAATATCACACCATATTAAGAGTATCTTTAGGCCTTTTTAGTCCAACAACTGATATCAGAGCCAATGGTTTGGCAAAATGAGTATGGAGATGGCGAAGTTATGGCGTAGGGCCCGCCTTAGTGCCTTTGCCCGTCTATAGGCCGGTTCACTACATTTACCCATAGCTTCAAAGACGCATACACAGTCTCTCCTTGGGTTTCCGTGACCGTAAATACTCGGATCATATGGGTGGCACACAGTTAATCTCCAAATTAGCCCATAAACGGTGGTGGGTCATGTAGAACTTAGTTCAAGGGGGAGATTGTTGGGTGTGTGTGAACAAAGTCCCACATGGAAAGTAGAAAAGAAAAATAAGCTACTTATAAGAAGTTGGATACTCTTAATAGTGTGAGGTCTTTTGGAAAAAACCGTGCGGACTTGGCCAAAGCGTACAATATCACACCATGTTAAGAGTATCTTTGGGTCGTTTTAGTCCAACAACAATTACGGGACAAGTGTTACCCAGCCACTTGTGTTTGCCTCTTTGTGAGGTTGTTCTCTCGATATTTTGTACTCTCTTTTATACAGTGAGTTGCTTATCTCCGCCGGTGGATGTAGGTCAATTTGACCGAACTATGTTAAATGTTTGTCTCTTTTGTTATCTAATTTATCGTCGTTCAAGATTTGCTTTACTAGCTTTCGCATGACACCTGGGTTTTTCGATCCTAATAAAGTGGTATCAGAGCTTGTGGTTATATTTGACAATGTTGATTATCTATTTGAATGATGGAGGCAAATATGAGCAAGATGTTTTGTTTGAATGGCAGTAATTATCACACTTGGGAAGTTAAGATGAAAGATCTTCTATTTGTCAAGAAAATGCATTTACTTGTATTTGCTTCCAACAAACCTGAAACTCTATCTGATGAGGATTGGGAATTTGAGCATTTACAAGTTTGCGGTTATATCAGACAATGGGTTGAAGATAATGTTCGTAATCATATTGTTAATGAGACGCATGCTAGAACTTTGTGGGAAAAGCTCGAGACACTTTATGCTTCAAAGACTGGCAATAATAAGTTATTCCTGCTTAAACAACTGATGAATATTGAATACAAAGAGGGCAGTCCTATTTTGTTCATATAAATAATTTTTAGGGTGTCCTAGACAAGCTTTCTAGAATGGGTGTAAGATTTGATGAAGAAATACAGGCACTCTTGAGAAACTCTTCGGGTTTCTTTGACTAATTCTACTCCTAGTGGTGTTATAACTATGCAATATGCTAAGAATGGTGTCTTAAATGAAGAGATGAGGAGAAGATCTCAATCTTCCTCTTCTTCAGCTTCACACTCAGATATTTTAGTTACTAAAGACAGGAGGAGAAGTAATTTCAGAGGTCACAATGATATAGGCAAAAGTAGAAGCAAGTCGAGGTCCGGGTACAGGAATGTTACATGTGATCGTTGTAACAAGAAGGGGAATATCAAGAAGTTCTGTTTCATATTTAAGAGAGAAATGAGACAATAAAAGAAAGATAGCGACAAGGAAAATCGTGTTGTTACTGCTGTTGATGATGATCTTCTTTTTGCCCACGATGAAGATACCATTAATTTTGTTCATGATGAGGCTAGCTGGTTGGTTGATTCAGGTGCGACTGCTTATGTCATGCCAAAGAACAAATACTTTTCTTCTTATAATCTAGTTAGCTTTGAAAAGTTAAAAATGGACAATGATGGTGAGGTTGATTGTCACGACCCAAACTGGAGGGCCATGATTGTCACCCGGGCCATATCTACCAAGCACCAACATATATTTTATCTAACCTTTCTTATTATCCATAAGTGCCAACGAGACCAACATAAATGGTAGACATAAATCCTAAACAACCAACAATGACAAATAATGGCATGAACATATATAACATGGGCCAACAAGGCTGTCATGAAGCTATATATAAAGTACTAGCCGGCAAGCTGCCATGAGAGACTATACAATAAAAATGAGTCGACAAGGCTATCTAAATTATACATGAGTCGATAACTGTCTATGAGCCTCTAAAGGAACATAAGTGTTGTAACATTGGCGGAACATGGCCCCGACATACCCATAATGTATATAACAAAAATGCATACGAAGACCATGGCAAGTCCGGAGAAGGGATCTCGCCAATAACCGCTGAACTGGGCAGCCTACTGTGGTAGGGGAGCTTCGTCTATCTGTCTATCAGGACCTGCAGCATGACATGCAGTATCCACAAATAAAAGGGACGTCAATACGAATAAAGTATTGAGTATGTAAGGCAAGAAGCATAAATAAGAACAGTACTGTAAAGAAGGATCGAGAATATACAACTTATAACATCTGACTACCTCTGAGGGTGACTGGCATGAAATGCATGATACATACATATATACATATATATATATATATACATGTATTATATATATATGTATATATGTGTGTGTGTGTATATATATATACACACACACACACATATACATACATACATACATACATACATACATACATAAACTTTTAAAAACATACACCTCTATGGGCATCATCATCATTATATCATACCCGGCCTCAAAGAGGACTCAGTAAAAACGTACCCGGCCATCATAACGCTCGGTAGAATCGTACCCGACCATGTGAAGCTCGGTAAAACTCAACTAATCAGTGGTTGTACAATAGGTGCCATACTCCCCGACATACCCATAATGTCTATAACAAAAATGCATACCAAGACCATGTGTCTGGAGAAGGGATCTCGCCAATAACCGCTGAGCCTAGTGCGGTGGGGGAGCTTCGTCTATCTATCTATCAGGACCTAAAACACGACATGCAGCATCCACAAATAAAAGGGATGTCAGTACGAATAAAGTACTGAGTATGTAAGGCAAGAAACATAAATAAGAATAGTGTTGTAAAGAGGGATTGAGAATATACAACCTATAACATTTGACTGCCTTTGAGGGTGGCTGACATGAAATGCATGATATATACATACATATATATATA
>AWOL01S0050292.1:0-18198 GCA_000715115.1 Nicotiana otophora
CTTTCATACTATTGCTGTTTTTTTCCTGCACATTCAAGCCCCTAACATCCTCTTGCACCAGAGTTTGGAAAGTATTCTGATCTTCTTTGGATCTCCGCTTACTCGCATTTTATGGTTGCCTGTTTGTATACTTAGCAGTATGCTGAGGTGTGACCCATCCTTCCTTTTCATGTGTCTCCTTACCCTGTTTCTCCTTTATTTTATTAGTCCCCTGATGTATAGGCATGGTCTTTTCCCTTGGGACCTTCCCTGTACTTACTTCATTAGAAGTAACTTTTGTGTTGTTATCTTGTGCTTGCCCCTTAGGATGAGGTTGCTGCACTTTTTTAGCTCTGCATACTTGTTCATCATGGCCATACTTCTTGTAAGTTTTACAAAGTATTAGCTTCCAATCATATTGCACCTTTTGTTCCATAAGTAGGCCTCTTTCATTTTTGAAATACACTTTTTCTGACAAAGGTGTATCCATTTCAACCTCAATAAGTAGTCTAGCTAATCTCAATTCTACTTTCTTCTCAGTGTGGCTATCAACCATCAATGGCTTGCCTATTAAGCTTCCAATTTTACTCAAACATTTTGAGCTCCAATATTTGATCTCAAGCCCTGGCAATTTAACCCAAATTAGGACAGTGTATAACTCTTCACGTGAAAATTCCATATCCGGATTTCAAGCCTTCACAATGAAAGATTTGTTATCGAAATGGTAGATTCCCCCCTGTAATACCTCATTCTTTCCAACTACAGAGTCAGACCTTACTAGAACTATGCCATTTTTTTAATATAGATACTTTGTTAATTCCATGCTTCCCCCACAGGCGTCGAACATACCCATTCAAAATTGTAAAAGGAGGATGAGCCCCCAACACATAGCATACTACAGCAGATTTCCAGTATTCCAGTTCAGAACTTATGTCCTCTATGTCAATTTCACAAACAGGTGCTTCCTCATGAATTTCAGGAGCTACACATTCAAGTTTAAAACCAGCGTTCGTTACCTTAGCAATATCGAAGTTGTCCCAGATGGAACCTTTTGAATTTAGCTCTGGTGAAGCCTCAACCTCATCTGCCCACGATAATTTGCTTTGACTGGACCCTAATTGGAACACATCCGTTCACTTCTGTTGGGATTTCAAAGTTCCTTCCCCAGTTTCTGGTATCGGCAATCTAATTTGACTTGGTGTGGTTACTGTTCCATCAAATTCCTCATTGATAGTTGCTCTTGTTACTGTTTCATCAGTTGCACTGACTTCAATCGAGGGTGTTGGATCCATTCTTCCCTTCATTCGATCATCCTTCCTCCATTGTTGGTTTGCGATGGATTCCTAAGCCATAATTGCCTTCTGAGAGGGGTTCCTTGCTCTCTTCCCCATGGATGGCACACGTTTAGGCTAACATGCCCTGAGAGAGAAAAAAGCTCCTACCCCTAATAAATTATATAATATTATATTATATTAGTATGATTTTATTTCTTCTTTAGGGCATCTCAAACCTTTACCCCCATTTTGGTCCCCAAAATGGGGATTTTTCCGTTTTGGGGACAACTTACTCCAACCATTTTCTCATTTTTTCCCCCAAAAGAGAATATTCTTTTTTATATTCTTCTCTCTTCTATATTATATTATTATCTTTCATNCCATTTTTTCCCCCAAAAGAGAATATTCTTTTTTATATTCTTCTCTCTTCTATATTATATTATTATCTTTTATTTCAATTTTATTTTTTAATTTCCATTAAACAAATTCCATCTTTTATTTTCATTAAAACAATTCCATAAAATTTTAAATAATATACTTTGTAAGCAATTATTATAGATTAACTAATAATTCAAATAAAAGTGAAGTCATTGCGATACAAGATTAATTAAATACATATTACATAACGATAAAAATTATTCGAAATACTACATAAATATTCAATTTCAATCTCTAGTATTCTCCTATAAATGATCTATTAATGCATTACGGAGTGTAAAATGGGCATCTTTGTCCTTAATTCTTCTATGTCGAGCTAAAAATTCTTGAAATCGTTGATTTTCATCTACTGCCATTTCTACTGTTGGAGGTGGACCTTCCAAATCATCTTGAATTTGTGCATTAAGATCATGCTCATTCTCGATTATCATGTTGTGTAGTATAATACATATTGACAAGGTGGGTTGCTCTGATGGTAAGCACTCTCCACTTCCAACCAAGAGGTTGTGAGTTCGAGTCACCCCAAGAGCAAGGTGGGGAGTTCTTGGAGGGAAGGATGCCGAGGGTCATTTGGAAACAGCCTCTCTACCCCAGGGTAGGGGTAAGGTCTGCGTACACACTACCCTCCCCAGACCCCACTAGTGGGATTATACTGAGTTGTTGTTGTTGTTGTTGTAGTATAATACATATAGTCATTATATCATGTAGCACTTCTTTTTGTCAAAAATGTGACGGTCCTGCAACAATTGCAAAACTCCGAATGCACGTTCAACATCTTTTCGACATGATTCTTGTTTCATCGCAAAATATTTCTTCTTTGCCGAACGTGGCTCACAAATAATTTGCACAAGGGTTGATCATTTTGGATATATACCGTCAGCTAAATAATAACCCATATTATATTCTTGTCCTTGAATAACATAATGGGCTGGAGGAACAATACATGCAGCAAGATTGGAAAACAAATATGATGCCTTTAAAACATTAATATCATTATTGGTGTCGGGCATACGAAAATATGCATGCCATATCCAAAGGTCATAATTAGCCACAGCTTCAAGAATAATTGTTGGGGATCCACTACGACTTGCATATTATCCAGCCCATGTTGTTGGACAATTTTTCCATTTTCAATGCATGCAGTCTAGACTGCCTAGCATTCCTGAAAAGCCACGTTGTTCACCGATGTGCAGAAGCCTTGCAATATCGTTAAGTGTTGGTGATCTCAAATACTGCTCGCCAAAAACCTCTACGATAGCTCGGCAAAATCTCTTCAGGCTCTCAATTGTAGTCGACTCTCTAATTTTTACATATTCATCAGTGTCATCCGCTGGCAAACTGTATGCCAGTATTCTAAACACGGCTGTAATTTTTTGTAGAGTAGATAATTCAAATCTACCCGTAGCATCGGTGCGTTGTACAAAGTACATATCATGAGCTTGAACTTCATCAACTATTCGGAGGAACAAATTACGGGACATCCGATATCTACGACGAAACTGGCGATCATTATAGCGTGAATATTTTGAAAAATAATCCAGAAATAAATTATTATCAGCACCTTCACGATCTCGAGTGAGTACCACATGACCAGGAATAGAGCCAACTCTGATAGCATCATTATTTTGATCGTGCAAACACTGCAACACATAATTGTTCATATGAAATGCTTGCATGTACAATTGCATGTGAGCTTCAAGTCCATATGACTGTAATTCTTCTGAAAACGATGACGATGATGAAGAGGAATTTAAATCATTATTATTAGATGAACCTCACATATAGAAATTCATTTTTAGATGACAAATAATTATTTTTAGTTACTTTGGAAATGATTTGGAAATCTAATGTTATTTTTCCAAAATAATGTTCCTTTTTATAGAGTTTTTTATTTAGTAAAGATGTCTATTGAATAACGTGTAGAGATATTTATTTAGTAAAGATAAGAGAGATAAGAATGAAATCCAATGGACGATTGAGATTAATACGAAATCTACTCGACGGCTTAGATCAAAATAAATCTTATCCTATTTGGGTCTATAAAATTATTGTGTCTGGTGATATGTCTATTGAATAACGTGTAGAGATATTTATTTAGTAAAGATAAGATAGAGATAAAAATAAAATCCAACGGACGGTTGAGATTAATACGAAATCTCCTGGACGGCTTAGATCAAAATAAATCTTATCCTATTGGGGTCTATTGAATTATTATGTGTGGTGAGTTGTCTATTGAATAACGTGTAGAGATATTTATTTAGTAAAGATAAGATAGAGATAAGGATAAAATCCAACGGACGGTTGAGATTAGGACGAAATCCACTCGACGGTTTAGATCAAAATAAATCTTATCCTATTGGAGTCTATTAATTTGTAGTGTCGGGTGAGTTGTCTATTGAATAACGTATAGAGAAATTGTTTTAGTAAAGATAATATAGAGATAAGGATGAAATCCAACGGACGGTTGAGATTAGGACGAAATCCACTCGACGGCTTAGATCAAAATAAATCTTATTCTATTGGGGTCTATTAATTTATAGTGTCCGGTGAGTTGTCTATTGAATAACGTGTAGAGATATTTATTTAGTAAAGATAAGATAGAGATAAGGATGAAATCCAGTGGACGGTTGAGATTAGGACAAAATCCACTCGACGACTTAGATCAAAATAAATCTTATCCTATTGGGGTCTATTAATTTGTAGTGTCTACATTTATCTCTCTCTATATATTTATGGTGTTAGCATATCCTTCTATAACCATAAGTTCTTTTTATTTTTCTTTAACCATATAATTCACTTTTCCTCTAATCACTTGAAAATAAAATGTCCATTCGATCTGTAGGATACTCTGTAAATGAAGATCTTCTATTATGCCAAATATATTTAGATATTTCTCAAGATCTAATAACGGAAGTCTATCAATCTAGAGATCAATTTTGGTCTCGAGTTGTAGATGTATACAATAATGCAAAGGTATTTAATTGGGAGATTCGCAATAAAAAATCACTACAACATCGATTTGCAAATATTGAGAAGGCAATAAGAAAATTAAATGGATGTGTACGTCAAGTAGAAATGTTGCGTCCTAGTGGTGCTTCAGAGCAAGACATTGTGAGTATTTATTTTGTAGTTACTTATACTTTATTTGTATATATTTACTTATTGTTTTTTTTATCTTTTTTTAAACATTGCAGCTTACACAAGCAAAAGCTTTATTTATGCAAGATCCAAACTTCAAAAAAGGATTTAAATTTGATCATGTATGGGCTCTAATGAAGGATTTTGAGAAGTTTAATGATGGCAATGTTGAAAGAAAAAAAATAAGAAAGCAAAACGATGCTAATATATCATCGGACTCTGAGGCTCGTGCCCCTGATTCACCCTGTGTATCATCTCCTAACTTATCATTTTCAGTAAATTTAAATGAGGATGTTGCAGGTGATCCCACACCATCACAACGACCAAGTGGGGTGAAGAAAGCAAAAATGAAGAGAAAAATCGACGATGGTTATATGAAGATAGTCGAATCACAAAATAATTGAATTTGTTGTGGCGGTGAATAGTGCAACTGAGAGACAAAAAGAAACAAATGACATTGAAAGAGAAAAAATAATACTAAAAGAATTGAAATATGATCGTAAAATTATGTCCATGGATGTGGATTCTGTTTTGGATCCAGTTCGTCGTGAATATTTCCGTCAAGAACAACAACAAATAATGTATAAAAGAAGTCAACAACCACAACAGTCACAACCACAATAATCATCTGCCCCATTCGCTCAGTACTATAATAATTTTGGTGTACCTGAAAAGGACATGTCTCGGTACTAAATTATTATGTTATTTAACGTAGTTTCAATTTTAATGTATTTTAATTTAATGTATTTTTAATTTTAATATATTTTTAATTTTAATGTATTTTCAATTTTAATGTATTTCAATTTTAGCAACATCAAATATTTTATATTTGCACCTTTCATTTTTTGTGATGGTTATATCTTTTTCATACAATTATAACTCATAATAAAATTAACTACCAATTTTACATTTAAAAAAAATAGATGCACGATAATTTATATTTCAAAATTATACGTCAAAGTTAAGAAAAAATTTAATTAGGTAAATATATTATATAAACATAATTAAGTATATATAAAAAGATAAATTAAAAGATTAAATAATAAAAATAATAATATTTTAATGGAGAATAGTAAATGGGGAGATGATTAGTGTGTCCCAAATTTGGGGAGACACTATTAACTCCCCATTTTGGGGACAAAAATGGGAGATGGTTGGAGCGAAATTTTTCCATTTTTTGTTCCCAAAAATGGGTAAATCCCCATTTCGGAGACAAGGTTGGAGTTGCTCTTAGAAGTATAGAATGACTCTATCTTTCCAAGGTAAGCGTAAGGGCTGCGTACCAGTATGTTGTTGTTTAAAAGTATAGAAGGACGTTTCTGCCGTGAAAATTATTGGTAATTTTCGTTTTTAAGAAAGAGTTTATGTGAATGACGATGTTGTTCTTTCTAACGATGGCCTTGACCCTTGGATCTTAGCTGTTGATGACACTTGTCTCTCCAATCTTTTTTATTACCAAGGGAAGCAATTCGGGTAAGTGAATTTCCGATCCTTTTTGTTCTAGACGGATTTAAGATCTTGTTCTTTGGGTCTTTGATTTTGGTGCGTGATACCATTTGGGAACATGTTCTAGTCATCTTAGCACGCTTTACTTTAAAATATCTTTTAGTCATGTAAGGTATGTAGAACTAACTTATATGATGATCACTGAGAATCCGTACCCAACTTAAATTTCCGAATGTGGTGTAGCTATTACTGTTATCTGTTCTTTGATTTTCATGGATTTTAATTTGTAGCATCAATGTAACAGGGTTGATCCATACGATCCAAAGGGATTTCACGAATGGGCATCAAAAGGAGTTTGCCCAGCAATACCTGCTGTACTAAGATTGTACAGTACAACAAATTGATTGAAAGTGGATTTAGAGTATTCCTTGTCACTGGTAGAAGTGAATCCACACTTGGACAAGCCACCCTTTACAATCTCCACAACCAGGGATTTCTTGGCTATGAACGTCTAACTTTAAGGTATCGTCTACTATTGTTGTTCAGTTGAATTTCAATGATTTAGGTTGACTATGTAAGAGAAACGTTCTTATGACTTTCCTTTTCTCATGAAATTGCAGGGAAGATCAGTACAAAGGAATGAGTTCAATTGTTTATAAGTCAGAGATAAGGAAAAAGTTGGTAGGAGAGGGGTACAGGATATGGGGCAACGTAGGAGATCAATGGAGTGATCTTCAAGGAGAGTATATAGGCAATCGAACATTTAAACTTCCCAATCCCATGTACTTTATCCCTTTAGAAAAATTGAAATGTAATTATTGTGTGAAAGCATGGTCTCTTGACATAAATAATAATAATGGACATTTCATTTATGCTATAACGAGGCTATTGTAACCAGTCACAAGTATTAGTAACACTTTCGTTTACATTTGGAATCATACTTGTAACAACAATGGTAAGATAAGTATATTTGATTGAAATTTATCATTATTGTTATTACTCGATTCGTGTCCAAGATAGTATTTTTATTTTAAGCATCCTAACTTCTCTCTCTTTAGGTGTATGACATTCATTCATCTACAAACATGGATGTATTTATTATTAACAGCTTCTTCTTCTTTTTTAAAACCTATAGATATTTTATTGAGATTTCGATTTTTTTTTATTTTTATATATATATGGATTAACAGACAACAAGTTATTGATATGTTTTATTGGAATTATAAGGTATACCTTTTAGCGAAATATTTCCAACTTGTCATCTCCCATGTAAAGGTTAAAACATCCAAGTACAAATAATATATTGTCCTATTGAAGCACATTCAAGCTTTGATAATCAAGTCATATATACTAAGTAATTCTTTTAGGGGAAATGCATGACAATGGACTCTTTCAAACTAACGTTTAGAACTGCCCCATTATCTCCATAAGAGATGGATCTAACACATAAGCAGTGCATGCACGTGTATTTATTTCTTCGAACTCAAATTTTAATATAAGTTCATTTACTACCTTTAATTAGATTTTAGATCCGCGTCTAAAGGTCACCTGCATTACAACAACAGTATCAAGCCAAAGTTTGGATTCCCCATACGTATAAATTATTCATCTATATGTAAATCACCATTCGCATTTGCACTGAACCTCATTCCAAATATTGCATTTTTTCATTTGCATTACGAAATCTAAGAGGAAAAGGAAAGAAATTTGAAAATGAATGACACTGATGTATCAAAGCAAATACAGCAAATGGTCAGATTCATACGGCAGGAAGCCGAAGAGAAGGCCAATGAGATATCTGTCTCCGCTGAGGAGGTTTACTTTACATAATTTTCCTCTCATTCTAATTTTCCCTTATATTAATATTATTGTAGAGACTTGTACGTTCATGTAAGAAATATATGAAGTTTAGAGACTTATTGTATGTTTGTGTAAAAATATATGCGAAATTTAGAGAACCTTTAGTTTCAAAAAGACTAATTCTTTAGGAAATGGACCTGAATAGAGCATTTATTTGTTGATAAACGAGGATTTTGGCAGTTGATTGATTGATATAATCATTTTTATTCCTTTTACTTCAAGTCTTCTCACTGGTGTAAAATGCTACTCCTGTTACACTTGTAAGGTAAATTGGTAGTGATATGCAATTAGTCATCTTTCACGTTTAATTAGATTAGGTAATACCACATCATCTGAAGTATAAATCTGATTCCAAATAATAATATTATATTGGTAATTGAGATTATGTGAAGAGGTTTTCATACAAAATGAGATCCTGAGTGAGTTTTAAAATTGTTTAATTAGTTTGTTGTTTAACATATGGCTATCCTTTTGCGTGTGCATGGTAGGAATTCCAAATAGAGAAATTACAATTAGTTGAAGCTGAGAAGAAAAAGGTGAGACAAGAGTATGGACGGAAAACCAAGCAGGTGGAAGTCCGTAAGAAAATGTGAGTTCATATATAATATAGTTATTGTTCAAGTAACATAATTTAGTACGTATAAAAAATGAAACTCTTAATTTTATTGTAATTGGTATATATAGCGAGTATTCAATGCAACTAAATGCATCACGTATCAAAGTTCTCCAAGCACAAGATGATGTGGTGAGTGGAATGAAGGAATCTGCAAGTAAAGCACTTGTAAAGATTAATTCTGGTGACAAGAATAATTACAAAAAGCTTCTCAAGGGATTGATTGTTCAGGTAATATATAATTAGTTGCGTTTTCTTTCATATATATATATATGGTATCTGCAACCAACGTAACCTTAATATGATATTCGTTTGCAGAGTCTGGTGCGACTGAAGGAGCCATCAGTGTTGTTGAGGTGCAGGGAGATGGATGTTTCAGTAGTTAAATCAGTTGTAGAGGATGCAAAAAGAAAGTATACGGAGAAAGCCAAAGTGCGTACCCCTAATGTCACCATTGACAATGTGCATCTACCTCCACCTCCAACTGATTCAGATCCTCATCGCCCCTCTTGGTACTTCCTCTTATGCTTTGGGATCAGTTTAATTAAGCAAACGTTGTTTTGATATGTATTGGGTAAAACCTTTTAAGTTATCTTTTATTTTGCTTATGAAAGCTCTGGAGGAGTAGTTCTGGCTTCTGAAGACGGGAAGATTGTATGCGACAACACTCTGGATGCGCGACTGGATGTTGTTTTCAGGCAGAAACTCCCCGAGGTAATTTGTTAATCTTCCAACCCATTGTTTTAGTTTTTTACTTTCTTCCATATACCCCATTCCTCTAACCACTTTCTTCTTCAGACTTCTTTCAATCTACCAAATCACAAACAGCGGAATACCTTCAGCTTCATACTCATTCAAGTCTATAGTTTGCTCTTTATGCAGATACGTAAACAACTTTTCTCTAAGATGGATGCTCGTACAACATACTAGCATACACTACTCCAGTCTCCAGTGGATGAACTTAATTCACTCACATTCCCAACTTTATTAAACAGTTGTCACATTCCTTTGTGCTAGTTCAGTAATCAGTATATTGTTTTCAAGAAGATTGTCATTGAATAAAGATATTTTACTTTCAAAATCATTATTCTTCTTGTGTTTAGAAACAAGTTCAACAATGTGCAGCATGATATCTAAGAGATTGGCTAGGACAGCAAGAAATTAAACGAGCACTCACCAATAATTAGCCACTTTTGCAAAACTCTTGAGTCATGCATTAATTTACATTGTGGCATACAACCTTTTCTAGGAAAGAGAATACCTCCTACTCCTACCAGTTTTACCTTCTGATGTCCTGGATTTGCGACCCGATTTGTGATGTTTTTCTCCAGAAGGACTGCTAAATATACCAATTCTTCCTATACCTCTAGAAAGGGAAGTTAAGAATGTTTTTCCATGTCCTGTTTTATCCATCATACCTTGTTTCATGAACACTTGTTCCTTCTCCAGGTCACTGAGCCTTACCCTCATTCTTGATATCTCCAGCTTTAGTTCTCGGTTCTCTCTCCTTAAAGAAGCATAAGTATCTCTAGGCGACATAGCTGCACTTGTAAGACCACTACTGATCTTTTGTGATACAAAAGTATCTCCACAACTTCCGGATAGAGCATTCTTAAGGCGGAGCTGCTCAAAGTAGAGAACTCGGACAGTCATTTGAACTGGGAGTCTGTCATTCCGTGCTGCATGATTGCATGCTTCTTGAGAGAGCTTCTGGCAATCTATGAACTTGCACAGCTTCTTCGCTTCATGCTCACTTAGTGTTGGATGGGCCTAGTGAAGTTCACAAAGAGATAAATGGCAGAATCAACTAAAACTATGTTTATAAGGGGTTGAGATGTGATTTTACTTGAAGCATTAAACAGATTGCAGGGTTAAAACACAACATATTCTTTTTGTGCACTTTATATGCGCAAAGAAGAATATTCAGACCACCAATATAAAGAACATGTTATCATTAGCAGGGATTGCTAGAATAATATACAGGTCTATAACTAAAAACTTGAAAATTCACCTTCAAATAAACATCAATAGCTCTGTAAAGTCCGTCATCAATTACACGAGCATAATCAGGCAACACTGATATCATAGCAGTGAATTTGTCAAGACTCAAATATGGATCAGGAGCTATTTCAGCAAGATATGTGTCTATCAGCCGTCCAACTTTCAATAGAGCGCCATGGCTTGGAGAATCAATACCTTGTGATTCATATCCACAATCTTCATTTTCTTCCTGGTCAATCCTTTGGAGGAAATGTATCAATATCCGCTTGACAGTGTCAACATCAAACAAAGAATCACCTGTAGTCTGGACAGATGGTATAAGCAAATCATCAAGTAACACCATTTCCAGCCTGAAGGCAATCCTCCTCTCAATTTCAAGCCTGCAGGCTAGCGTGGCATCCACCATGATACCTATCCTCAACACCCCAAAAAGAAAATTCAGCGGAACAGATGAAGACTTTTCTGGAGGCAATAGACTAACAAGAGTTTCTATTATTGTTCTCTGCCCCTTTTCTCCCTTACAAGGATACGATCTGGCTGGATTCCAAATTTGCGGTTTCCCAATACCCTTTAGAGAGACCTGGGCGTAATGCATCAAGGACGCAATAATGCTGTCGATGTGTACCCCAACATGTCCCATTGCCATGATAACTCTGCGATAAAAATCAATACTCAGAGCAGATAGATCTTCGACCCACCATTCAAGACACCTGTCCTTAAGTTCCAAAGATCCAGTATCACAATCTAAACGAGATAGACCGGATACAAGTTGCTCCTGACAAGCATTCCTGGCAATGGCATCAATGCATCTATCTGGAATACCAACCTCCTCTGCAGTAGGAAGCAGGGCTTCACAGGAAGAAAGTACTTGCACGGATTTTTCAAGACTTGGAGAGACAACTTCATCAAGGAAAGTTTCTGTTCTTGCAATGAGATTCTCTTCACGATAATCTTCTGTCATTTCCAAGTATTCTGCCACACAGCGCAAACGTGCTACGTTTGTGGTTGTGATCTCAAAGTTCATGCCATAACAAAACTTTGCAGCCAGTTCAAATGTTTCAGGTCCTCCTGGTACGTGAGTCAAATCCAATTCTGGGAGATTTGGATAGTTGGCATCCGCCACCATCTTCTGGATCTTTCCACTCAAAGATACCAGGGGAAACTATTGTAAAGATCACATAATTATCAACTTCAAGAATGATGTATGCAATTAACTAATAATGTCGAATAAGGAAGAGATAAGTTAATTATTAAATAGTTCATGATGAAATGCCCAGACAAGGCTAAGATTCACATGTTATAATCATAAAATTGATTTCTGGAAAGCATTTGTCGCAATGCTACTCCTAAAAGAATGACCATTTCAATCATTTGCTAAAGTGTCCTTAATATGACAGACTTCGCTGTCATTACCACTGGGTGCTTGAATTAAAAGTTTCAATGTATAAGATGCGTCATCTCATCTAGTAGTGCCCTTGACGAGGCATGATAAAGTTGGTCTAAAGACAACAAGAAGTTACAAGGGGCATGCTTCTACATACAGAATTATTTTTAGCTGCATTACATGCCCAGCTGGAGTTCTTTTCAAACTTCAATTTGTTCCAAAATTGTGATCTTAAAGTTAGCTTACATTACGTATACCATCACTACAACAATTGTATTGTAGCTTTTTTTGATAGTCAAATACACCATTAATGGAAACTTTGGTTTTCCAATCTTAATAATCCATCAAACTACAGGAACATTCTCAACCAACTCTGATAATCCTCTGAATTTCAAATTTTACCACCATCACAATCTCAATCTATCTAGTTAGTAACCAAGAGGAAACAAACAAGTGTCTTTAAACAAAACCCCACCCTCTCCTACTATGCATGATCTTGAACACATGTTATATCCTGATGATTTATATATATTGCTAACCTTATTTGAAGTTCAAACCTTCATAAATTATCCAAAGGCACAAAGTTTCTGAAAGAAAGACTGGAGAAAGTGAAAACAGGAAAGTACCTTATGCAGTAGGAAAGACTCTCCATTTGCAGCAATTGTAATATCCCCAGCAACTTCAGAGAATATAGTGCTGATCAATATCATCACGAATAAGTTTATTTATTGCGCAATGATTTTGACATGACAAAGTATTGATTTGCCATAATAAATTTACCATGTCATAAATTTATGGTATTTTATTAATTATTCATGAAATAACAGATGAATTAGGAAGTCTTGGGTAAAGTGATGCATTTCCTCCTAATGACAGATCAAGTTTATCGGTGAAAATGAAGAAGATGATAAGATAGGACACAAATATTCAAGTTCACAGTAGTAGCACTTTCAAATTATGTGAAATAGCATACTAAAGAGACAATGGCATACTCAAAGAAAGCATATAAATGTCAGAAGAAAGAGTTACTTCCATAAGCAAGGCCTTCCTGTAACTATTCACAGGAGGGAATTTGGAAAGGATAATGTTAAGTAATCCCTATAAGTAATATTCCGTGGAAAAAAAACAAAAGAGAGATTTTTGTAAGGTGCAATGAATACTGAAAATATAATAATTGGAGTGAGGAAACAATATAATCATAGCATGAATCATCAAGCAGGGCAGCCAAGATGGGCTGCTGGAGGAGGTGGGGTAGCTAAAATCAAGCTCAAAGACTAAATTCATTGAAAATGGACATTCAGAATATGATGATCAAAAACCATGGCCAACTCATAATTCGCAGTAAATAGGTCTTTTAAACTATTTATCCAAACAAATTACTCTGTTAAACTATTTATTACTGTAGCCGAATAATTCTTGAAATTCTTAAAGGGATGATCAACAGTTATGTGTACCAGATAGAGACATGAAGATGGAGATTACCGAGTGGTAAATGAGTTGTAAGGAGACACCATTCTTGTATGAGTTGTAAGAAACTTGAGCTTCACTTTAGACTTTAGAGCAGCAGCAGCACCATCTGCAGCACTCTTGCAGTCAAATCCCAAGACAAGCAACAATAAGCGTTGAAAGAAGACCAAAAAGGGAAAATGTGAGTGATAAATAATACAAAGAGAAAAAGCTAAAGAATTAATACAGAAATGGGCACATTTGGCAGAAGGGTTCATGGCCATGTGAAGTGTTTTACTGCAACACAAAATACCTTTTCCCCTTTTGCTTTTTATTCCTTTTTCTCTACCTTACCAATGTTTATATCATCATTATATTATCGAAACTCTAATCTACTTAGTCTAATACTAGTAGAGTTTCAATGTAGGTAAACTTATTTGACTGGGTACGAATTTTAAGAAAAGAGAGACTTTTAAACTTGTGGTGTAAAATGAAGCACAAATATTTTGTGTGACTATAAATTATTGCATAAAGGTAAATTGTTTCCAAATAGGGAAATGGGTTATTCTTTTTGGCACGGACTAAAACGGAAATAAATTCACATAAATTGAAACGGAGGGAATATCAAATTTTGATGAATTCTTTACACATTAGTAGCTAGAGTGAAGCAGATATAGATAATTCATATAATCATCCAACTATTTTAGGATTAAAACGTAGTTAATTGATTGAGTAGTAAAATATTTGGAAGGTGTGTGCATGATTTGCTTAATTCTAATATTAAAATCAAGGAAAGGCTTGATCTGATACATACAACAACAATAATCCAATATAATTTCACTAGTGGGGTCTGAGGAGGGTAGTGTGTACGCAGACCTTACCCCTACCCCGGGATAGAAAGGTTGTTTTCAATAGACCCTCGTCATCCTTCCCTCCAAGAAGCTCTTGGGGTGACTCGAACTCACAACCTCTTAGTTAGAAGCGAAGGGTGCTTACCATTGCAGCAACCCACCTTATCAAAAGTGAAGTACTATCACAGCAACCCACCTTGTCAAAAGCGAAGGGTGCTTGATCTGATACATACTTAGAGGAATTCGCTGTCCTCGCTTTTCTGATAATAATAAAAAGACATGGATTCGAAATTTCCAACTTACAGAAATTGCAGTACTAGGCGTTACTTTATGGCTAACTTTCAAACACGCGCATACCTTACTATATTCTGAGTTGGCATTGCTCCAATTCTTATTTATCTCTTTGTTTAAAGAAAAGCGTTACTTTAGTTGTAGGTGGTCTTTTTGCTTTTGATTTATGTTTTAACAATCGATATTTGTGTCCAGCTTCCATGTATCAAGATTATTGTTCCTTTTCTTGTATCAGTCAAAGGTATATGCCAGTACACAAAGAATTTATGAGAATACATCATTTACTATTCACATAAGTATTCACCAAGTTAAAACAGAGAGAGTTCGCCAATAAGTATTCACATCAATAACATGATTTTTGATTTCTTTTCCTCTATAAGTCTGGATTGAGTTATTTAGTACCTTTACCAAAACCAATCACATAACACGTAATTTCGGGAATTTATATCCTCAGAATTAAGTTTAGAAGTGTTACTTATCTCAAACCGTGTAATTCTTCCTTCCAATATGACCTTGCCTCGCGAATCGGGTGAAAATAACATGTACATCTACCCTTTAGAATTAATAGAGGCACCACAACTATTAAAAAAATAATATAACTTTGTCAAAGAGGATGTATACGTTCAACTTACATTATCATTTTCGAAAAAGTTATGCAAACGGAAAAGAAAACAAGAAGAAAAAGGACAGACAGAACTGTATTTAGTGGAGTAAAAAGAAAGCCTTAAAGTAAAAGAAGGCAAATAAGAGGATTTTTGGAGCGTTTGAAGGAGATTTTGGATATTGATCTGCGGCTCGAAAAGCTATAAAGCAATCGTAAATAATTTAGCACCAGTATACGGTTATACTTAGAGAATTTGCAATTTCATTTTCTTCGTCCTTCCAAACAGGCTTTAGGTGTTTTTCTTTTATGCATAACTAATATTAGAACCCTGGATGCGCGAACACTAGAAAAAAATATTAATCATATTAAATGGTAATTTGATTTGTTTGAACACATTAAATCATACTATACGATACTGCTGTTGTTTGACAAAAACATTGCCTAAAGATCACAAGTAATCGATTCAATTCAATTTCAGTGAAAAATGAATTAGCAATTGAAATAATGATAAACTTTAATAAAAAAATGACTGTAAAGAGAAAGGAAAGAAAGCTCTTATTAATAATCTTCTCGAATATAAGTCCTGAAACGTCGATCAAAGCTCGATAACGCCAAAGTCAATTCCCAGTGAAATTTATAAACTCTTCAACTTGCCAATTTTTGATAAATAGTGCCAAAATCTTCTAGGAATCTCCGAATCCAAATCTGAACACACGCTAAACTCCAAAATTGCCATACGAACTTATTGAAACCATCAAATCCCGATTCCGAGGTCGTTTACTCGAAATTCAAAACCTGGTCAACTATTCCAACTTAACACTTCTAAATTGAGAATTATTCTTCCAAATCAACTTCGAACTTCTCGAAAATCACACCCAACCATACACGCAAGTCATAATGCATCAAGTGAAGCTACTCAAAATCTCAAACCTCCTAACAGAGTGCTAAATTTAAAATTGAATGTTCGGGTCGTTACATCTTCCACGTCATGTCGTTGTTAAATCTATGCCTCATACCTTGTTGCTTATTATTACTTCATCTATGCATTCTACTTTGTTGTTACTGATATCTAAATGCTTTCTACCTTGTATGTTGATGTTAGCTATATTCTTTCTACCTTACTTGGTATTGTTATACATATGCTTGGTGAGGAAGAGTGGTATCATAAGAGGGTGTTTCTATATTTGGTGAGGATGAGATAAATGCACAAAGGGTTTGCCGTGCTATTTGATTTGATATCTTGAACACATTCCTCTTATTATGCGGATTTGAGGATTTGACTATGTTATTTTCATGGATATCGTTTCATCCTCTTGGTTTGAGTTGTTAAGAAAGGTTTTGTTGTGATATTCGAGAAACATGATCATTGTTTCTTTTAGTTAATTATTTTACTATTTCTTCTATTTATTCTTGTTATCTATCTTATTATTTCTCTTGTTATTGTATTTCTTATTAATTATTCAGGTTATTTTAGTGAGTATCTTTGACTTAAAAACCTCATCACTACCTTACTGAGGTTAGTCAAGATACTTACTAAGTACATGAGGTCAGTTGTACTCATACTATACTTCTCCATCTTGTTTGCAGATTTTAGAGCCATGTGACTGCTGTCATGCCCCAAATCTGAGGAGCGCGACCGGCGCTCAACCAAGTGAACCCGACCGAGCAAGCCCATTAGATTTTCTTCTACCCAACTCATTCATGAATAAAGAGAACATATGCTTTCATTAATTGCAAAATAAAAGTGGTCATGCCTGAGATTATCAATTTCTTGCCATAAGTTTCAACATTTTTAAAGTCTCAAATTGACAAATAATACAACCACAACATAACATATTTTGTCTTTTTCAGCACTAATACACAACCCACACTATGTCTACGTAGCCTCTATAGATGAAAAAGAGTAAAATGATCATGCCTGCAACAAGGCCCCGGATATACCTCAAACTGAATACACGAAGTACAAAAGATACATGACCCCGGGATAAAGCGGGGCTCACCAAGTCAGCTGGGTAGAAGGTGTACTTCTATCACTGATCAATATCTCCTGCTGCGGAATCACCTGCATCCATTTAAAGATGCAGCGGCCCCGGCAAAAGGGACGTTAGTACTGTCGAATAGCACTAGCATGTATAACTAAGCACCCTCTCAATAGAATGACAAATAATACAAACAAAATTATCATAATGTTAATGGAAGCTTTAATCAACATCAAACCTCAATTTAGGATCAAGACAGTGTTTCAATTAATTTTCATATCTCACATTGGGAGATTTTTTGTATCGATATTCCATTATTCCTAATACCATTATTCACAATACCATTATTCACAATACCAATATTCACAATATCAGTGTTCACAATACCGATGGTCACAATACCAATGTTCACAATATCGACGTTCACAATATCGATGTTCACAATACCAATGCCACCGTACTTTAAGTACGGAGACCGATCACGACCCGATCGGCTAGGCTATCTCATTATATAATCAACCACAATTACTATCAATACCAATACCACCGTAAGTTTAGTATAGAGTCCGATCACGACCCGATCGGCTAGACTATCTCATTAGAGAATCAACCACAATTACTATCTATATCAATACCACCGTAAGTTTAGCACGGAGTTCGATCACGGCCCGATCGGCTAGGCTATCCATTAGGGACATCGACCACAATCACAATTTCAATTACAACTTCCAGCACAATCACTACCATGTGTGCGACATGGTGTCCGATCACGACCCGACCGGCTAGGCTGTCTTATTTGAGACATTAACCTTTTTATATCAATCATCGTATTTCATATTACTTTCACATCTTTTCATTTCATTGGCACTAATGGCCATAATTATAAGATCATTT
>AWOL01S0050293.1:5000-12697 GCA_000715115.1 Nicotiana otophora
GGGTGAGTTGGTTAGATCTCTCAACTATTATAATCCTTGGATTCAAGTTGGAGCTTTAAGAATGGATAATCTTTTGATAGGAACGTTTTATCTTCGCAATAGGTTATTTAATACAAATTTAAAAAGAATCGAATTATTAGAATTCGAATCCCTAAGGCCTGACGGCTCACGTTAAAAGATGCAGTGACGTTGGGCACTAATAGCTTTTTCATGCACAAATCGAAAGAAAACCAAAAAACAAAAGAAACAGGATCTTGTAGCTGAGGTAAGATTCTTTATGCTCAAAGGTCATGGAAATAATTAATACAGAATAATAAAGAAGATTTTGGAAGGGAGATGAAATGAACGAGTAGTGATGACAAATTGTAAGTTGGCGTTTAGACATAAAAATTATAACTTTTTGAAAAAAAAATTACACTTTGGAGTTAAATCGAAAATATGGTATTTGAAATTTGAAATTATGTTTGAACATGTATTTCACTTGAAAAAATATTTCAGTTTTGTGAGATATTTTTTTAAAAAACTCATTTTCGATTTTTTTTTCTCAAAAAATTATAAAATTTTATGGACAAATATATTTTTTTTAAAAAATATTACGGACAAACCGGACCTAATTAAATATCTCGAGACGAAAAGCACATTAATCGGTATATACAGTTGAAAAGCCAAACGAGGGAAAAGCGGAGACCCGCATTAGTGGGGAAAACTAATAATTGCACCAACTGGCATCCAAGTTTTTAATTGATTAAGTTAAGGGTGTCCCATTTAATTCTAAGCGGGATGGGCGCATATTAAACGGGACACGGGATAGGACGGGAGGACCATTTTGTCCCGTTTGTCTCGTCCTGTCCCGTTTCGCGTCCTATCTGTTTGTGTGCATTATATACAAGAAACTTATAATCCTACTTTTCAAGGTTTTCCTAATACCACAGTTAGANTCAGAATTGTTTTTTCTTTTTATATATTTACAGGGATTAGACTTGATAACAATGGTCAAGAGGTAATTAGAATTTGAAAATATTTTCATTTCTATATTGGGAGTATGCGGAAATGAGAAATCTATATTTTTCGTTGTTTAAAAAATAATAGCTAATAAAATATATTTTTTTAATATATGTATGTATTATATACAAAACAAATATATATTTTATACACTTTTCAGTTAGAGAAGGTATTTAGTTTCGGCCGATCGACAAATTTTGTATTTTGCCCAATTGTTATGCCCATAGACAGCATTGTTCGATAATTTTCTTAAAATTAACTTTGGCTTTCTATAAATGACATAACTCATTTTCAAACTTAACATATTTTGATTGAGGCAACTAAACAATGTAAAAATAATTACATTTAAGTAAAAAGTTTATGAAAAACACACTGTACCACATCGAAGAAGTGACTTAACACCACTCACCACCTATTGGATGGGTGAGTTGGTTAGATCTCTCAACTATTATAATCCTTGGATTCAAGTTCGAGCTTTAAGAATGGATAATCTTTTGATAGGAAAGTTTTATCTTCGCAATAGGTTATTTAATACAAATTTAAAAAGAATCGAATTATTAGAATTTGAATCCCTAAGGCCTGACGGCTCACGTTAAAAGATGCAGTGACGTTGGGCACTAATAGCTTTTTCATGCACAAATCGAAAGAAAACCAAAAAAAAAAGAAACAGGATCTTGTAGCTGAGGTAAGATTCTTTATGCTCAAAGGTCATGGAAATAATTAATACAGAATAATAAAGAAGATTTTGGAAGGGAGATGAAATGAACGAGTAGTGATGACAAATTGTAAGTTGGTGTTTAGACATAAAAATTATAATTTTTGAAAAAACAAATTACACTTTGGAGTTAAATCGAAAATATGGTATTTGAAATTTGAAATTATGTTTGGACATGTATTTCACTTAAAAAAATATTACAGTTTTGTGAGAGATATTTTTTAAAAAACTCATTTTTGATTTTTTTTTCTCAAAAATTATAAAATTTTATGGACAAATACATTTTTTTTAAAAAAATATTACGGACAAACCGGACCTAATTAAATATCTCGAGACGAAAAGCACATTAATCGGTATATACAGTTGAAAAGCCAAATGAGGGAAAAGCGGAGACCCGCATTAGTGGGGAAAACTAATAATTGCACCAACTGGCATCCAAGTTTTTAATTGATTAAGTTAAGGGTGTCCCACTTAATTTTAAACAGGATGAGCCCATATTAAACGGGACACGGGATGGGACGGGATGACCATTTTGTCCCGTTTGTCTCGTCCTGTCCCGTCCCGCGTCCTATTTTTTTTTGTGCATTATATACAAGAAACTTATAATCCTACTTTTCAAGGTTTTCCTAATACCACAGTTAGAAATGATATTTTTAAATTTTAAACCGAATATCTTCAGTATATTCGTTGTGTATTTTTTCACTAAGATTGTAAAGTGCCCATCACATCTGATATAAGTCGTAGTCCTAATGGTTGTGATTATTTAACTGTTACATGTCATTGGGTTGATCATCACTAGAACATACAAAAACGTATTATTGGTTATAAATTTGTTGATTCAAAACACACTGGAGTATATATTGCAACTACTGTTCTACAAATTGTTGATTTCTATGGACTCATTGATAAAATTTTAACTATCACCTTAGATAATGCTTCTGCTAAGTGCTAATACAACTGCATCAACTAGCTTAATGAAATGATTGCAAAATTAATCCAACTTATGCACCGTCCATTAATGAAATTATTGCAAAATTTAAAAAGTATTTTTTCTCTATTCCCCTAGTTTATTTAATTTCTACTATACTTAACCCATCTTTAAAATTAAGAGGTGCAAATGGACTTGTTCGTAAAATTTATGAGAATTTAGCAATTCAAGAAAATGAACAACCATCTCTCGATTATTGCCAAGCTAACATATATTCTTATGTTAGATCAATATTTGATAAATATAAATCTATGGAAACAACAGGTGGTAAAACTAGGAAAGAAGAGGAATGCAATGAGATACTTAGCATTGGGAGTTATGACGGCATGGAACTCATGGAACTCATGGAACATCAAACAACATTGCCAATTCCAGAACAATGTTTGAGAGAAATTATAGATAAGTTACAACGAAGTTATATAGGAGCTTACAAATATTAGTATGATAATTTGTAATTGGCTACTAGGAGGCCTAGTCCAAACAGAACCCTTCCTAGAAGGTGGCTGCGAATATTAGGTGCTCTTCAAATGAATTATATTTGTATATGAGATTTGAAAGTTCTATTAATAAAATAAAAGGGTCTAAGCGTTGAATTTTTTTATGAATTGTCTTACACTCTTACTTAGTTACTTAATGGCTTGAAATTATAATAAATAATTATAACTCTATTATAAATTTATAATTACTAGAATATTTCATTACAAGTCTTTTGTTTTAATATTTTATAATTTTTTACTTAGTTTCCTAATTTCCGTTTAATTTTTAAGTTTATTAAGTAAGTCAAAAAACTAGTCGTTGCAAATTTTAAAAACTTAGTCATTATCAAAAGAATAGTCGTTGCCAAACTCAATGCTTAAATAATTTTTTTTAAAACGGCACTTAAGGTCCGCAAACCCGTTCCGTCCTATCCCGTTTGTTAGCGGGACGGGATGGGCCTACCGTCCGTCCCGTCTCGTCCCATTTGTTAGTGGGACGAGATGGGCCTACCGTTTCGTCCCGTTTGTCTCGTCCCGTCCCGTCCCTTTAATTTTGTCCCGTCCCGTCCCGTCCCGTTGGACAGCCATAGATTAAGTAGACAGACACAAATCTCAGCAACTTACCGTTACTGTAGAAGGAAGAAGCACGGACCACCAAAGTTGTAATTAGGGGCGTCAATCGTTTGGTTCGGTCGGATATTTTATAAAATATGTATCATACCAATTTTTCGGTTATTCTATTATGTATAACTAAAATTAGACTTTTCGAAACCGTCCCAATCATGTCGATTTCTCTTCGATATCGGTACAGTTCGGTTAATTTTTGGTATTTTTTTAAATATCATGTAAAATTCACCAGTAGAAGTAAAATGAAATAACATGCGTTCTTTTACATGACTTAGCAAAACTCTCTAGACATTTTTATTGTTTAAAGCGTGATGAACTAAAAAAAATAAAAGATGGCTAGAGTATAGATCCATCAACTATTCTACAATAACGTGAAAGAAACCAAGCAAAGGGAAATAAAATATAAATCATACGAGTGGAAAGATATTAACCAAACTAGGACTCAAGAATAAAGTTTATAAAAGATTAAATATTTAAAAAGATAAATTTAAATTATATGAAAGGAAACATATTCAATACATTGTAGTTTGTTACTCATAATCACTAGAAATACTTTGTGTCTTGCTAATAAAGATACTTTAAATAACATAGTTTAAGTAGAAGTAGCATAATAGATTTTAGAAATTAGTGTTTTGAGTTTAATTACTTTTGGCTTGTAATAATTTTCATAATTCCAAGTCCCAAAGAAAAATTTAATGCATTATTATTTTTAAACTTACTGGAAAAATATATTTTTCAAATGTAAAATTTATTCGTTACGGTTCTTTTTTTTTCGGTTTATTTTTATAAAATAAAAAACTTACCCTAATTATTGGTGCAGTTATAGATTTATATAAAAACCTACGATTTCTTAAAAAGAAACCTAAAAATCGGTTCGGTGTGGTACAATTCGGTCGGTTTAGTCGATTTTCGAATATCTATTAACACCCCTAGTTGTAATGGAATGGCGATGATAACAACTGTGGGTGTACAAAGAAAACCAATAAATCACACCAAACCGATAATCCGAGTCAAACCGGAAAAAAAATTCAATGTGGTTTGGTTTGATTTGACTTGGTATTAAAAAATAAAACCCGACCATAATTGGTTTGGTTTGGTTTTAACTAAAAAAGTCAAATCGAAACCAAACAAATCCAATAGTACATTTATATAAATTTTAAAAATATTTTATACATATAAATATTTATTGTAATGTAATTTATAAATATTTCTTAAGCTTTTTCACAGTTTTATCTTTTAACGTATTATTTCAAATTTAGACTCAACTTTCTTGAATGGTAAATAAATTTTAAAGCCCATAAATGTAGTAACTCAAATAAAGTTCAAATCAATACTAATGCTAACAAAAGAAATTCAATTCAATACTAGGAATGACAATAGTGTTGGATAATTATTTTAGTTTTACATTGGTTTATAATGAAAATGCATAACTTAATTTATTTTTTTCTTTAGTGCTTAGTTATGTAATTAATATTAGTACTTATTAGTTATACTTATTTTAGCATGACCTATATAGTATTTTTAGATTATGTTAATTTTCATTATCGCTTATTAATTAGCAATATTTGTTTTATATAATTTTATTATTTTATCTTTATTATTGAATATTTTAGTATAATGCTATGACTTATCTCATATTATTGTGTTAGTTTCTTGAAAAATACATTATATAGTTGTATTTTACTAGGACTTAAGAAATATTTGGAGCACAAGTTACATATTTTATGCTATAAAGACTTTACCGAAAAAAAATTTGAAAACCCGAAAAACCCGATTTTGTTGGTTTGGTTTGGTTTATAAATTTAAAAATCCGACACCATTGGTTTGGTTTGATAATTGAAAAATTCGAACAAACCCGACCTATATACACCCCTAATAACAATAACAAATACAGTGTAATTTCATAAGTGGAGTATGTGAATGATAATGTGTATATAGATCTTATTTATAACTTGTTAAGGTAGAGAAACTGTTTCCGATAGAAATCTAAGAAGAAGTATAATCACAACATTGTTGAAAAGAAATATAATGGAGAAGCCATCGGAAAAAAAAACAGCAACAATTGCAAGCTAAATGAAAATCGAAGCAAAAGAAATAATCGATAGTATTAGAAATCTATTTTAAGAAAGTACGAGAATATTATTGATATTACAAGTATGACAAAGAAATACGCTCGAGTACCTACTAACCTATTATCCTAATTTTCTAATTTAAATTCGAGTCCTAAATAATAAATCATTTTAGGTAAAACATTTTTTTTTCTTCGAAATGAAACTTTTGAATTGAGTTCCGATTAGTCGGGCTCAAAGCAGAAGATAACAAAAGAAAAAGGAACGAAGAAGCAAGGAGAAGTCAGGTATTTTAAAACTAGTATAGGGGCGAAAAGGTAAATCAAAGTATTATTTACGAGTTAAGGGCCAAAGTGTGGTTCTTTTGGACACAAGAGACCGAAATAAGTGGGAAAAAAAATTTGGTAACTTTTCTATATATAACGCCCCTTTAAAGGATGCTATACTTTAACGTCAGTTTTGTCCATTAAGGTATAGCGCGGTAAATAACCGCGCTATACCCAGTGTTTGCATTTTAATGCATAGTGCTCTAAACAAAAGGGCTATATCTGTTTGCATTTTCAGTAAGACCTGTTATGTGCCCCCCTCTCTCCATTGATGGCACTAATTTTCTTTTTCTTTTTTCTTTTTCTTTTTTTTTTTAATTCATTTTTCCACTGTGGCTACCCAAATCTATTTTTATAATTCATTTTTACCATGCCCCCACCTATGAGGAAATAATATTCCTTTTATTTCAAGTTGTATTGGAGATTTATTTCTTTTTAGTTTTCAAAACCTTTTTATACGAGTTATCCCTCTTTTAAATTCAAATTTAAAAAATTATAATCAACTTTGAAATATTTGAATTTTAGAAATCTCACCTACAACATGTTCAAATTATAATCTAAAAAAAGCTGCATCTTTCTATTTTTGAAATTATTTAATCTTATATTCCATCTACTATCAATGACATACATTGTTGGACTTTTTTTTAAAACATAAAATGAAAAGAATTCTTTTTTTTTTTGTGGAAGTACTACTTTAGACTTAAAGTGACATTTTTGTTATCTCTTTTATAGTTTTTTTTTTTATATAAAAGTCTAATATGATATGATCCGTTTAAGCGATACCGTTAATCTGATAAAATGAACTAAAAAGACAATCTTTTGAGGGACATAGAGTATTTTATAATTTTTAATTAAAAGATATATTATCCTCGACGGTTGGAGTGTTTATAAAATCAAACCAATTAAGTCAATTTATTAAATATATAAACCAAATCAATGCAATTGAGTCGATTTTCATCGATTCGTTTTTTGTCGGTTTTATTGGGTTTTCGATGTTTAAATTTTTTGTTAAATTTTCTTAAAGTATGTTAAATACATTGTCAAACACATATTCAATCGACTATAATCTAGCATAATACTACCATGCCAATTACTTTTTAAGAAAATCTATCATTCATCCCAATAGTAGTCCAGGCAGTCCCATTTGAGCTTCTTCCTCTGGTTTGAAGAGAACTCATTCGGAACAATGCGACTCACATATTGATGAGAATTTTGAATTAAAAACTAATGAATAATTTATGGATCCAATTAAAGATAAATTATTTTTAATATGAAATATATTCTTGAACTTATCAAAACAAAGACTACAAATCCAACTAGAAAGTAAGACCAAATATCTAAATTACTATTAAGACAAAGGACTAGATTACAAATCAATTGTACAAAAAAATAATATATGTACCGTAAAAAAATTTATGATTTACACAAAAAATTTAATATATATATATATATATATATATATATATATATATATATATATATATATATATATAT
>AWOL01S0050297.1:0-16546 GCA_000715115.1 Nicotiana otophora
CTTCCTTTCTTCTATAAATAGAGGAGTTTTCAGTTCATTATGTACATAAGTTTGAAGTTTGAAGTTGAATAAAAATATCAATCTCCCTCTATACTTGTCTTCAGTTTCTTTACCTTATAGTCTTTATTTTATAACAATGTAAAATTACTACCGGTGGCTAATATGTATTTGTTTATAAAAGTAAAAGGAATGGCGTTAATCCCTTAGTTTAGTATAGAATCAAATCTTCAGTCGTTACACATTCATCTTGACTCTCTTGCATTTAATTCTAGGTATCTTAAATTGAAAACAATAAAAGGAAAGGGATCAAACATATAAAAAATAATAAACATTACAGTAGAGTTCATATATAGAAAAAAATGTTACGTAAGGTAACTTACCTTATAATTTGTTAAGCGGACGCGAATGTCGTTGATTCATTCAAATTTGTAAGATTTGCGAAACTTAAATCATGGATAACGATTACATGGATAATAAACCATGCAAAAAGGGAAATTCTTAATTTACTCATAATTCAAGAATTGAATGGAAAAGAAAAATAAATGAATATTGAAAAAGGAAAATAATTCATCTTTATCCTACGATGACGACAAAAAGAAACATCCCAATTCTTTTCCAAACTCTTCCATCTTTTTTCGTACTTTATTCTCTTTGTTAATTAATCTGCAAATTCACCATCTCTCTCTCTCCTCTCAAATTTAACCAACCCTAAATACTTAATTTTCTCCTTATGATCACATCCATTGTGCCCTCTACTTCATTCTTCTTTCTCTTCTACTTCATTTTCTTATTCCGCCACACATTGAAACGCCCTTTACTTCCGTCTGTCTTCATCGTATTAAGCCAACATAGACCCCTGACGCCACTATCAATCGAAGTAGAGACAACTAAAATACAACTGTCTTCAGAAGGCACCATCCTCGTTCGCATAGTCGAAAACCTTCATTTGCCTCGACTCCTTTACACACATATGACCATTCTTAAAGATCTAAATATGAAAATGGAAATAAACATGACTAATTTTGGAGCGAGCAAAATCATACATCAAGATTTGAATCTTGCAATTTATGTGTTAGAATATGCGCTTATATAAGTTCAGAAATGTTTCTTGATATTTATGAAGGTAATTATGAAAGTCCGTTAGAAAAACAAAAACTTAAAATTATAAAGAGAGATGTAAGTGGCAGTTATGAAGAAGAATAAGAATAAGTGGCACATTAATAAGGGAAGAAATAATACGATAGCAATAAGGAGAGATAAACCCATACGGTAGCCATAGGTTTCCTGTTCAGATCAAAATTAAAGAAGACTAAAAAGCCCAAAAAAAATGAGGATAAAGATAAATGGTAAAGCTGGCCAAAAAGATATGCCACATTACCTTTCTTTTTCCGAGCTTTATATATTTGGTTTGGGTTATCACCTAATTTGTGGATAACTTTTACATTAAAATAGTAGAATTAATTATCTCATATAGAAGGTGAGATAACTATTCCCATGAGATGTCCCATCATTCTACCAAACAACCCTTAAACTGTTCAACTTTTATGGTTTCATACTTTAAGAGCTGTTTGGAAAGCCACATAGGAATCAGATTTGGGTGTAATTACACAGTTTGACATGTTTGTCTCACCAACTAATTACTTGGTCAACGTAAAATTTGGTGTAATTGGAGAGGTGTAGTTACACTCTCCAATTCTCAAGGGGAAGGTGAGAATTGGTGGTAATTACAATATTACTTTTTAATTTCTTTCCTTTTTGTTTTTATTTTAATTTATTTTTTTATAATTTTTTTATTTTCATTATTTTAATTTTTTACTTCCTAATTTCTTTTCTTTTTGTTTTTATTTTAATTTATTTTCTTTATAAGTATTTAATTCTGTTATTTTAATTTCTTTTTATTTTAATTTTTTACTTTTAAGTTTCTTTTTTAAAATTAAAATATATTGTTCATTGTACATTATTTATCTTATATTACTCTACCTTTACTCCTTGTGATTCCATGTAATTACTCGTATATTTTATTTCTTATTTGTTTTATTTTGTTCATGTAGTGTATGCGTTATTATTCTAATTTTTGAAACTACGCCTCCTAATATTAGAAATAATGAGTCATTAACAAACATGGCATATAATGAGTGATGCCATTAAAGTAGAACTTCATTGTTGAATGAGGTTATAAACTTATTATGCTTCCTAATCTTGTGTTGTATTGAGGCTTATTTTTGTTATATTGGAATTTGATATATGTTAAGCTATTTTATTTTATTTTTTGGATTTTGAAATTATGTTGGTAGACAGTGTAGAGTTTCGTCCGGGCATCCCAGTAATATTAGTACTAGTCTTGTATTTTGCTATGTCTAGGCGTTTAGCCCCTTGCTATTTCACATTGTGTCATTATTTTCAGCAAGACTAAATCTATTTTTATAGTGTCGTATTCTTAGATATATGTTGTTGCACGTATCTCCACTTGTACACATGTCTAATTATATAGTTGTTGCTAATGTCTCTTCATTGCTTTATTTTCACTTCTTTTGAGCCGAGAGTTTTTCGGAAACAACCTCTCTACCTTCATTTGGTAGGGTTAAGGTCTGCATACAGTTTATTTTTCCCAGACCCCACTTGTGGATTTCACTAGGCTTGTTGTTATTATGGTTGTTGTTGTTGTTGATTTTGAGACTGTGTTATATTTTGTGGTTTCAATTTACTTATTTTAATAGTATTGACTTTTTATTTCACATTGCATGTTGTTCATTTTTTTGTTAGAATTGGCAGATTAGTTCAAATATTTGAATAGTGTTATGACAATATATTTATAAATATTAATTTATTTTATCAAACATGCATTTCATGATGTTCTTACAAAATGTATGTTTTTATATAAATTATTTTTACAATATTAGTTATAAATATATGATTACTAATAAATTTATATTCAAGAAAAAATATGCATCTTAAATATCAAATCTAATATCATTTATACTTTTAAAAAAATATTTATATGAATATGTTTATTATATTAACTTTTAAGTTTTGATAATTACTTCATTTAAAATTTAAGTTAACTGTGTAATTATATTTGTGCAATCAAACAATACGCTTATAATTACACTGTAATCACGTTATGACAAACAAACATGTCGTCATAATTATTATGTTGTGTAATTACTAGGTTGTGCAATTACTACCCTAGTAATTGTATCAAATACAATTACCGGGTGACTTTCCAAACAGACCATAAGTATAGTTAATATCTCTAAAGCCCCCTAACTATATTATTTGCGAGGCTCCTGAGAAAAGCAATCAAAATGACCCGATCTGACCATGTGTAATGGCTAATTTACCTGACCCATTTTTTAAAAATGAATATTTTTATTTTCTCATATTTTCTTTATATTGTAGGCTTTCTTCGTCTTCTTTTTTTCCTTCATTTTTCTGATGGGTTCCTTGTAAAAAATCCATCTCTTATTTCTTCTGAAATTATTTTGCCTCTTTATTGCTTTACTCTTCAAATCTCTTAGATTGATGAATAGTTTTGGTCATGCTCCGTCATAATGTGTATACGATGAAATCCTCGTGGTCGTTTCTTATTGGCCTTTAATGAGGATTTGGGTTTTATTTATTTCTTTAATTATAATTCTAAATTGTCCTCCTTGTAATTTGCTAGTTGAGTTTGATACAACCCTTATATTTGTTGCGCTCAAAATAAACTTAAAAAAACAAACTTCATTGAATTTACAAACTTTTTTTTCTAATACTCAAATATTAAAAAATTATGACTTCAAACAAAAGGAGAAAGACAACATCAAATCTCACAAAAGAAGTTACATTAAATTTGTAGGAGAAGCACCATCTACTCTGAAGTGAAAGTAAAAGCATTGGTGACCATAAACATGAACATATGATTTAAAGAACATCAGAAATTATAATAATATTAATTTGAACCAAAGTTTTGCATCCTTAGAGAAGACCAAGAATTTCAGAAAAAAAAAAGGGTGAAAATATTAGTCACATCATGAGGTATTGGCGTAGATTAGCTACAACTACAGTTCTTGGTATCCTTTCTCATGCTGTTAAATTGCTTTTCACTGAGCTTGGTCAAACTCATCAATTGATTTGTCCTTGTGACATTATCAATATCCTTTAAGTAATTTATAAAAGATCATAATATGTGAATAGAAATGACTATATATCTGCTATATTACTCCTTTTGTTTAGCGAAGCAAGATCGATGCAACTTTGTATGTGGTGTGGATGCTTGCCATTCTTCTGCTTTAAGACTCGATGAATATTCATTTAAAGAAAATAATGACGTCAAGCATCAACTATGGCTCGTGTTGTTCATCTTTTATTTTTATTAGAAGTTTGGCAGGAATAGCTATGATTTTAACCAGATTTTTTGAAGAAAGAATATAATTGCAATTATCAAAAGTACATTTAACTTTATTTCTATCTTTGTTTATAAGTTTTTATCTGTAGAACAAGAATATACGTATGTAATTACATTTGTCAAAATAAACTTTTTTGCATTTTTAACATGTTTCTATTCTTTGTAAGAATAAATATCTTTTTCCTTTTGGAGTTGGATAGCAGTAGAGATGATTGGACTATGGGATTCTATCAATACAAAGAAAAATAGGAGAAAACAATATTTGAGTGTTACTCATGTATGTTCTTTTATCATGACTAAATTTATAATAAAAAGAGTCATTTTGTAAGTTCACTAATTTTTTTACGATTGCGCGAAGCGCGAACAATTTAACTAGTGCGGCGGTCATAAAATAAATAAATGAGTTTTAAAAATTTCCTTTATAATTTTAATTCAATAAGTTGAGTGTGTAGAACATATTTATATTTTTAACAGTTAGCTCAGTTTTACAAAAAATAATTTGAAGTCAACAAAAAGAATGATACTAAAACTACAACGATATATGTTTAATAACTTTACATATACAACCATTTCGTAAAAAATCTTTTTCTGGTAAAAGAAACAATAATTAGTAATAAAAACACATAGTATATGATTTAACTTTTTCGTCATTCATAATTAGTAAAATTGTGTTGTCATCACAGTTAGCAATTTTTTTTCTTTTGTAAATTAAGTAATCTATAAACCACAATAGAAATTTCTATATTCATTGTGACATTATAGTTCTCCATTGAAGCAGTAGATTTCTCCAACAAAAAATTTCTTTTACTTCTTCATTACTAAAAGGGAAAAAAGGAAATTATATTTTATTTACTTTATTCACTGTTTACATGCATGATATTCAACTGCCTATTTATGTTCCTTCTCGTTTTTTTAATTTGAAGTAAAACTTAGTTTGAACGGCGTAGTTGAATTTACAAACTTCTTTTTCTAATACTCAAATATTAAAAAATTATGACTTCAAACAAAAGCAGAAAGACAACATCAAACCTCACAAAAGAAGTTACATTAAATTTGTAGGAGAAGCACCATCTAATATGAAGTGAAAGCAAAGGCATTGGTGACCATAAACATGAACATATGATTTAAAGAATATCAGAAATTATAATAATATTAATTTGAACCAAAGTTTCGCATCCTTAGAGAAGACCAAGAATTTCAGCAAAAAAAAAAAGGATAAGACCATGCTGATGAAAATTTGGAATAACATAACAGGTAAATAAAAGAATGAAGTAGCTATAATAGGTTATTAATAAGAGTAATTTGCATTTCCTTCTTGACCGGATAGAAGTATCATAAATATCCCATTAAAAATAATTTATCAATCTTTCCTAGTATAGTCATAGTCCCAACTGCCCTCATTTCAACAATAAAATCTACATTACTAACATACTCCATCAAGCAACAATAACTACAGAATAAAGTTTTAAGTATAATGAAATTAATTTACTATCAGCACATACATTAGTGTAGGAGAATTCTAGAGTTTTGACTTTTGGGGGGGAATGGATGTTTCTTTAATAGTGACTTTTGAGTTTTTTAAACATGAATGGAATGAAAATAATGAGGAAAAGTGGCAAAAAGAATAGCATAATAATTTATTAACAGATCAGTACTTGAAAAATTTTATCAGGGATATGAAATATTGGAGAAGACTTTTAAACTTTTCGCTATACATGATAGAAAAGGTTGGGGTAATTACAATTGAGACTTTTATCTTACAATAAGATAAATAGAAAAGTAGGGAAAGGGACAAAAAAATTGAGGAAACTACGAAATTTTATTCATACGATCCAAATGGGGAAGAAGGTTTAAAATTGTTTCCACTGATAGACTGACTCCATGAGTGAAACAGCTAATGATATCTTCGGAATTGCATTCATCATTGCTCGAGGTACGTTGCTCTTGGTGAGTTTAAATAATTGTGACTAATAATTGAGAATTTTAAGCTTTTCAAATTGCTGGGCACAATGTTTTTCCAATGATCTCGACCCTGCAGGTTATCATTGGAATTTTAGCATTAGTTCTCTGGTTACCGAAATAATGTAAAAGGAAAAGAAAGAAGAGAATAAAGAAATCAAGGCATATCATAAAGAAAAAGAAGATAAATAGATTGCATATAGTACTAAACAACTCAAATGTCTCAAAATCTTTTACAAAATCTCATCAACAGATTCAACAGAAAAAGTACACTTGAACAGTCAAAATATTTAAAAAAGAAGTTAAATATAGAAGCAAACAAAAACAAAAGAAAGGAAGATAAACTAATGGTGTAGTATAAATCCCACTCTCTTTCACCCACGACTTAGCTCTAATCCCATCTCTATTTTGGCTTCTCTGGAATATGAATTTCCTATAATATATATTTTTGTTTCTTCGTGAGGATCTTAAATCACAAAACGCAATATCATATATAAAACAAAGCACTATCATTAATTTGAAAAGTGCAGCATTATCATTATACGCTGATAGAAGCTCAAGCAAGAACTACTATTGTATGACTGAATCACATTACTAAAGCTCACAGCCACCACGCTTCTAATGCAAAAACTTTCTGGAGACATGGATGTAATTAACCAAAAGAACATATTATTTTGAAACGTTAAACTTCCTAAAGCTTTTGAATATTGGAATAATGTCAGAGAATAAGATGGAGGCATCTGCTTAAATTTAGCTGTAATTTTATCGGGACAGCCTTTTCCTACCAATTTTTCTGCCACCACAAGAACTCCTTAGCAATAAGATAAAGAAAAAAAGATCCCTACAGAATTCTTTCCTAATTTCGCAATTAAATTTGATAAATATAAATAACCATATTTGAAGTTTTTCATTGCATACCATGTGTACTATATAACTCGACCGGATATCGTTTAACTTCTGTTAAAGGAACGAATTTGTTTGGCTATATTATCAAAATTCACGGAAAAGATAGCTCAAGAAAGTAGAAACAACTTTTGAGTTTTCTAATTGAGTCTTCACATGACTCATGAAATCTAACATTGCCAATACAAAGCATAAAAATACTGATTCCAAAATCACTAAAAAACTGAAATCATCTAGTTATATTCAAGTTTTTACCGCCAAAAGACATTGAATTTCCAAAAGAAGTTGCAAGTACTGATGCTGATGAGGTTGCTCCAAAATCCAAATGCTCCAGTTCCAAACAATTGTTGCACAGAAAGATCAATTCCAACTATTTTTTACTAAAACAAATAAACATTAAACCGATTCAGAAATATAATGTCTAGTATCCGATATATTTTTGCAAATAAAGAAAGAAAATATGGATTGAAAGAAGATGAATTCTTGGCCAAAGCAGTTAAATCAACATAAGGATTCGTTGCACGGTCATCAGAAGACATAGAACTCGGCGTTTTAAATTGATCCAATTCAGATATTGATCTCTATATAATACTTATACAGTAACGTATATTTATACGAATTTTGAAAGAAAAATGCCGACTTTTCATATTGAAGAGAAACTAATTGTTAGCCAGAGCAGAGAATAACCGACATAAGAATTTGATGAAATTACCTATTTTCGTGCTTACTCGCCAATTTCTTCGATTTATTCAAACCATTCGCCAAGAATGCAAAGTACGTAATATTTTATTTCATACTGATACTAATGTTGCGCAATCGATAGGATAGATTCCGATTGATGTGGAGAAGATAAATATAAGGCGTGAAGATTTTGGGTTTGAAACGTTTGTAAAGAATATTAAAAGACACGCCTTTTTTGATTTCGGTTGAGACATATTTTTTAAAAGTTTAATAATTGAGTTTATTGTGTTTAAATCCCTAAAAATTTAAAGAAATAGATAAATACAATCCCTCATCAATAAGAGATGCCACTTACTTTTTGAGGTCCCTCCTTTATAAATATAGATAGATTACAATTCTAAATTGTCCTCCTTATAATTTGCTAGTTGAGTTTGATACAACCCTTATATTTGTTGCGCTCAAAATAAACTTAAAGAAGTTGCTTGCATTTTTTGCTATTCCTAACTTTTATCAATTTGAATAGTATATTCTTGTGATGTATGAGATTTCACCAAAAAAATAATCTTTAGAGACCTTGATTTATTCTTTAAAAGATTTACTTTTTCTTAATTGAGTGATTTGTGTGTGAGGGAAAGGAAAGGTGAGCAAGAAGAAAAGGAAATAGATCAGACAGGAGAAAACGTTGTCGGAAAAAATCATCTACCAACTCATGTTCGTTGCGAAACGTGAGGCTAGCTAAGAAAAAAGAAAAGAAAAAAAAAATTAATCAGTAAAAAAATATTAAACAAGTTCTTACATTAGGCATAGTTAAATAGTTAAATAGCTACATACTGTGCGAGGTGACAGCTCTTTTATTATTTAAGAGTGTATCAAATAATAGTTAAAATATGAAACTAACAAAAGTTTGAATAATTAAGAATTAGGGTATTAATTCTTAAAAAATAATAATCGCTAGCTGGTCTATTTTTCATACATAAAAAATATTAAATAAAAATAAGCGCTCATTTGATCTGCCACATAAAAAAATACTTTGGGTCTACATTTGATAAATTATTTATTTTAATAATATAAAGCTTTGAATTACTAATTGAACTTCTCTACAAAACTTTGAGAGAAAAAAGGCATAAAAATCCTTACTTGTTCGTAATTTGCTGTTACACGCTTATAATTTGTTTTTTCATACAACTTTGCATAATTTGAGCAATTAATTATGTATTATTTGTATACGACGTATATAATAATAGGAAACTCAATGCATCATGTCTGTAACTTGTAAATCAAGTATATGATCATTTTCCCACATGCATGATTTCCCAAATTAGACATCACATTATTCATAGTATTTCACAATCATATGATATACTGGTTTAGTCAAATGGCACTTAAGGAGTAAAGCCTCAAATTATCTGTGATATTGTATAGTATAAATCACGTGATATTAAGAAGTTAACGTACGTATCTCATGTCTATTTTGCTATTGAAAATGTGTCACGCCCCGCACCTCCTCTACATGTCAACTTACAAACAACGTTTCAAAGGCATTAACTAAAAGAAATAATTCATTTTGGTTCATTGGTTAATGGTCAAAGTCAAACCTCAAGTCAAATTGGAAGTACAAGGGGTTGAATTGTAGGCTTTTAAACTTTTAGTCGACTAGCACGCAGTCAGCCTGTGCAATACTGTTAGTATTTCGATTTAAACAAATACTAATCTCAATAAACAATAATGGTATATAATAAAATATGGAAACAATAAAGTAAATGATACCAGAAATTTTATACTAGTTCGGAACCAATGCGGTATCCTAATCTAGTCCCATTGGGTTGCAAGGAGGTTATCTCTTTAGCTCTTTGTAGTTTGGGTTGAGTACAGTTTGTGTGATTTTCAACGTTCATCGCCAACATTTACAAGGTTGGTTTCACTCGCTCACCAACAACGAACAAGAGTTGTTTTTTACTCGCTCGCCAACAACGACCCTTTAGTTTTCACTCGGCCACCAAAGAAACGAACAATGACACAACCTCTCAGGATACACTGTCTCTCTAATATTTTTTGTCTCTCTTCACTATTTTGTATACAGAATAAATCTACTAAAAGTGAATTACAATACTTGTTAAGAGTAGAATAAAGAACTTGTAGTTTGATAGACAATTATATAAAAGGTTGCGTGCTCTCTTCCTTCATAGAGCTCGCATACTTATAGCCCTTTCAACTTGTTCTAGATATTGCATAACCCAAGGGAATTTGACCGTTGCTCCTTTATTTGTTTCCATAATTCGCAGCTCCAGTACTTGTATGAATATGGACAGTATATGAATTTTCCTTAATGTTGATCCTTTCCTTTGAATATGGTAAATTGATGAGTATCCTTCCAATCTTGCATTGAATGATTTTCTTTCCTTATCTGACACCTTGATTGAATGATGTAAGAATTTTGATAACAACTCCTTCCTTAATAATTCTTTCCTTGTATTTCAGCTTGTTTCCTCCCTTCTCATTCTTCCACTATATCTCGTATCTTTTCCCGGAATAGAATAGATTTGCATCTCATATTTTGAGTCTTCAGCTTTTCGTGTCTTCTAATATTCATAGAGAACTATTATTTTCCCATGGCTTCATAACACAATATCTTCTTTTCCATATTTGTACGGAGCTTTGCCAATTTCTTCTATATATAATAACCTTGAGGTTCTACGGTATTGATCACGTCCAACTCTAGTCCTAAAAAGGATAAGCGGTCGCTGTAAATATAATATGGTCTAAGAGTCCGGAATCGAATCACGCAGAGAACTAAGGTTTTGCTATAACTGTTCAATATCACCACTAAGGCAAGCTCGAACAATTCCTAAGTTATAAATATTAAAATTCTTATATCTAACTAATTAACTAACAAATTAAAACAGTAAATTAGCAACTAAGATACTAAAAGCTGGAGACAAGATTAAGCAGGTCTAGAGTTATGATTTCCCCAATTGTCGGAATCCTTCCCGCTATGTTTATGTTTCTTACAATTTCACTTATGTATTCTCTACTGATCGTGAGCACTTTAGGTGCCGTAATTCTCTCTCGAGCAACTACAATAATTTACTAAACATATTCTCTTGAACTACGCTAAATAGCTTTATCTAACCGCTCACTATGACCACGTCAAAGTTTTGTTATTTCTAGACCTACCTTTAAACCCGCAGTATTGGTCTCTCATATACCTTAGGAGTGACATTGTACAACAACCACCTAAATATGTATCCTTTCTCAAGCAACACATAATAAATAGGCACAATCAATCGATGGACATTCAATCAACTGAAATACGCATGTAGTTGAACAAGTAGATAAATTCAAAGGTTAAATTATATTAAAACATAGCAAAAATTCATCCTTCAAGAGGTTCCATCAAAACTCTAGATAATAAATTAGTTACTCATAATAGTATGTAAAAACTACAATACTAAAAGTCATAACCAACAATGAAAAGTAGAAAGAAGAAGGGAAAAAACTCGTAGTTAAATCTTACTCCATGATCCTAGTGTATTCTTGCCTCATTGGATGTTGCCTTACCCTAAAGTAGTGTCTCCCCCTTCAAAATGACGTTTTATGATGTATTGTAACGACCCGACCGGTCGTTTTGAGCATTTACACTTCGCTCGGTTATTTGAGGGCATGAGTAGCTTCGTATGATGTATTATGACTCATGTGAATCATCTGTTTTGATTTTCAGGTTATTCGGAATCGAATTAGAAGAATGAATTTCATTGTTGAAGTTTTAATTTGAAAGAGTTGACCAAGTTTGACTTTTTAGCATTTGACCTATGATTGGAATTTTGATGCTTTTGTTAGCTCCGTTGGATGATTTTGGACTTAGGAGCGCATCCGAATTGTGATTTGGAGGTCCGTGGTTGAATTTGGCTCGAAATATCGAAAGTTAAAATTTTAAAAAGTTTGACCGGGAGTGGACCTTTTGATATCGAGATCGGATTCCAATTTCAGAAGTTGAAGCACGTCTATAATGTCGAATGTGACTTGTGTGCAAAATTTGAGGTCAATCGGACGTAATTTGATACGTTTCGGCATCAGTTGTGGAAGTTTGAAGTTTTAAAGTTCGTTGAATTCGAATTGAGGTGTGATTTGTCGTTCCGATATTATTTTATGTATTTTGAGGCTTCGAGTAGGTCCGTGTTATGGGATTTGTTGGTATGTTTGGACGGGATCCCGAGAGGCTCGGGCATGTTTTGAATTGATTTCAGATCATTTTTCTTCATTTTGGTTCTGCTGTGTTCTGCTATTTTCTGATGTCTCAGCTCTTCATCGCGTTCGCGAGTAATGGTCCGCGTTCGCATAGTGTTGGGGCAAGTCTTCTTCGCGTTCGCATATGATGGATCGCGGGCGTTTAGGTTTGAGCTGGGAGCCGGAGCCGGAGGCCTTCTTCATCGCGTCCGCATAGTTGGAGTCGCGTTCGCGAAGATCTGAGCCAACTGTGAGTCGCGTTCGTGAGGTTTTTACCTCGAACGCGAAGTGTATTATGGTGGCAAATTATTTGTTCATCGCGAACGTGATGGTGTTGATGCGTTCGCGTAAGAGGGTGCCTAGGCAGAAGTATAAAGTACTTTATTTCGAGGGTTTCGACCATTTTTATATTTTGGGAGCTATGGAGCTCGGATTGAAGCGATTCTTGAAGCAATTTTCACCATATGAATTGGGGTAAGTGTTCTCTACTCGGTTTTAGTTATATTTCATGAATCTATCTTCGTTTTTGGTAATGGGATTGTGAATTTTAAAGAGAAAATTGGAGGTTTTGGCCTAAAGTTTCATAATATGAATTTTTGAGTTTTGAACATCGAATTAGAGTCGGATTTGAGTGAAACTAGTATGGTCAGACTCGTAATTGAATGGATTATTAGATTTTGTAAATTTTTTCGGGTTCCGAGGTACGGGTTTGGGTCCGGGTTGGGCTTTTGGCCGATTTCGGGCTTTTGATTCAAGATTTGATCTTTTTCTCTCGGAATTGGTTCCTTTAGCATTGTTTGATGTAGTTGAGTTGTTTTTAGTTAGTTTCTAGCCGTTCGGAGGTCAGAACGTGCGGGGATGGCATTTTGGAGCATCACTTGGCTTGCTCGGTGTTGGAATTAGCTTGTTTGAGGTGAGCAACTCTTCTAATCTTAGTGCTGATGGTATGAAACCTCGTAATATGTGTCATGTGATTGGTATTGAGGTGAGGCACATGCTAGGTGACGGGCGTGCACCATGTGAATTGGGACTCTGTTGTTTCTATGGCATTGTATAGTGGTCCTATTTTGTTGATATCCGTGTTTTCACCATGTGATAAAGTAATTGAGCTGTCAATCGTGCTAGATATCATGTTTAGGCATCATGTCGATACTCTTTGGACCCATAGTGGCCATTTCTTACTGTAATCTCACTGATTTCATTGGTATTTCATACTCAGTCATATCCATGCATTCATACTATATCTCAGTCTCATATATTATTTATTGATACATCATATCATTGTTGTCGGGTTAGTTGAATGACATTGTGAGCCCGTGAGTGAGACTGGAGAGATTGATGACTGAGTGAGGCCGAGGGCCTGAGTGAGAGTGATATTTTGGGATCGGGTTACATGCCGCAATATATCATATTGATTATATTTTATATGGACCGGATTGCACGCCGCAACGAGCCTTCAGGCTATATATATACAATATTGGATAGGGTTGCATGCCGCAACAATATTGGATCGGGTTGCACACCGCAACAATATTGGATCGGGATACACGCCGCAGCAATATAGCGCTTGGGTTGAAGGAGCCCCTCCGGAATATGCACATCCCCAGTGAGTGCAGTCGACTATAAATATGGATCGGGTTGCACGCCGCAGTGAGTGTGGTATAACGCTGAGTGATTGAGTGTGCTGAGCACAGTGAGAGAGAATGCGAGACAGTGATATTGAGTACTATGAGAGTATGAGTACATGAGCTCATCATCGAGATACATTGCATTTGACATGCGTACTTGAGATACATGCATAGAGGTGCATTTCCTTTTGCTACCCAATTTTGGGGACATTTGTGATTTTACCTGTATCTTGACATGTAGGTATAGAGAAGTACTTTCCTCATGCTATCTGAGAATGAAACATCTTACTATTTGTTGAAAGGAGTTTTGAAAAAAAATCACAGTTTTCAAACTTACTATTTTGGCTTTTTCGGTAAAAGATTTTGATTTTCACTTAGATACTTGAAAAGAAATGCCTGTTTTTCTAGAACTGTGAACGGACTAAACCTTTTATTTATGAGATACTCTTTTGTTACGTGTATTATGCTATTGTGAACTATTGTGTAATATTGGTATTGGACTCGACCTTTTTGTTAGCTTGTCACTACTTTCAACCTAAGGTTAGGTTTGTTACTTATTGAGTACATGTGGTCGGTTGTACTCATACTACACTTTTGCACCTTGCGTGCAAATGTTGGCTGCTGATGTTGCCTTTATGTAAAGTTCCTTTTTTTTTTGCATTAAATTATCCTATTTTCGCCAGCTTCCATCCAAACTCATTCCTACACACAATAAATATGTAATGATCATATTTTATATTTATAAACATGTAATATCCCACAACTCACATACAAAATGATATGAAGATATACCCAAAATCATGCATTTTTCATCATTTATCACCACCCCACACTTAAACTCTTGCTCGTCCTCGAGCAATTTAAAATTAATCACATCGGCAAGTAACACAATTTCAAAACATACTTAAGCATCGTATCAATGACAATGGTTTATATCAATACTTAGAACCCGACATAAGCACTCTTCGCACTTTTTCTTGATATTAGACCAATGCCAAAACTAATTAAAATATTTGTGTGATTATTCTAACATTCTAGCCTAAAAAATTGACTCCACTACATTCCTCTTTATGACTCGCTTCTTGTGCCAACTAAAGATATGAGTTCTTTACCAATCCGTCGTAAAGCATGTGCCTTCACCAACAAAGCAAAGAGAGTAATTAGTCCGCACACTCAAATATAAATTCAGGTATAATTTAAGGACTCATATATTGAAAGAATTCGCTCACTCTTGTAGAGAAACTCGTGTGCCACCCAAGTTCGTACCATAGGCTTACCCGTAGTGCAAGACTCGACTAATTTAAGCTTATAAAATCTAGGATCAAGTAGGACTTTATAGGTTGTAATGTAGGCCAAGGGACGGGTATGATACATATATATAGAAAAATAGTGACTAACCCTCCTAAGCACTTTAATACACCACGCTTTCAAGCACATTCTTATCATGACCAATTCAATATTTTGCCATGAAACCATACACAATTAAGCCATTCTTCATTAAGCACATGAAACATAGATACTCACTAGCCCAAATAAAGATATAGGAGGTGTCATTCATTTTTCTTTTCTTTTTTCAATTTTTTTTTCACACTCTCCGTAATTTAGCGACTTGAGTGCTTTAAGAGGTAAACAAGTGCATTAAGAGGTAAAAAAAAATTCACACTCTCCGTAATTTTTTTTCATTAAGCACATGAAATATAGATACCCACAAGTGCACCTTGTCAGACTTCCTATAGTTCCACTCAAAAGTTACTCAATCTCTTTATTTACTCTTTCAGCGACTTAAGTGCTTTCAGAGGTAAACAAGATACGATTTAGAACAAGATAAGGGATTGACTCGTAATGTAGGTGTCACGACCCAAAATTATAACCTGCCGTGATGGCGCCTATCTCGATACTAGGCAAGCCGGCAATCTCAATAAACCACAATTTCTTTTAAGTTGAAAATATATTATTTAAACACAATCCACAAATCTCGCAAATACCGATACAGACACTCTCAAAACCTGGTGTCACTGAGTACATGAGCATCTAATATGAATACACGTTTGTAAAATACGATCCATAACAGTCTGAGACTAAATATAGTAAATAAGGAGATAGGGAAGGTGAGGCAAGGTCCGCCAAACATGGCAGCTATCTCAAAATCTCCGAAATTTAACTTTGCGAAAGAATCAACACCCGCTATGTCCGGGAACACCTGGATCTGCACACGAAGTGCAGAGTGTAGTATGAGTACAACCAACTTAGCAAGTAACAATAATAAATAAGGAACTGAAGATAGTGACGAGCTACACAGTCACAGTTCATTTTCAGTAATGCCAGCAGACAGTAGACATGCTATCAATTCCAGCAGTTTAAGTCAAATCAGTTTTATATAGTTCAAGTTCATGTAATCCGGATATAAAATCTTTCAGAGAATTTCACAACAATGACAGATAGCAACTAAGTGAAACAACAAATGAAAAGCAAGTACTGCCTCTCAGGACAACAGTTACTCAACTCGTCACAACAGCTCAACCGCTCGGCTCTCAGCCCTCAGTACTCACACTCAATGGGTACCTGCGCTCACTGGGTGTGTACAGACTCCGGAGGGGCTCCTACAGCCCAAGTGCTATAATCTGTACGGACAACTCATGTGCCATAGTGTAAATATCTAGATCCGTACGGACATCTCACGTGCTATAGTATAATATCTCACAATCAAGCCCTCGGCCTCACTCAGTCATAAATTTCTCCAGTCTCTCGGGCTCTCAATAGTCAT
>AWOL01S0050297.1:17117-28337 GCA_000715115.1 Nicotiana otophora
ATATGATGCGTCAATAATGAACAATAGAGACTGAGATAAAATAAACAAGTAAACTGTGACTGAGTACAAAACAACAATTTAGCAGATAATTCAACATTTACAAGACCTCTGTGGTTTTTACAGCACCATCACATAGCCTAAGCATGCTTCACTGTCAAAATTTTATAGCACAGAAAGGGCACATAGCAACGACGAGCTTATTCAACTTTCCAGTTTTACGGAATGGACCAAGTCCCAATTCCCACGGTGCACGCCCACATGTCCGTCACCTAGCATGTGCGTCACCTCTAAAATACTCACATAATATAATAATCTAGGGTTTCATACCCTCAGGACCAGATTTAAAACTGTTACTTACCTCAAATCGTGAAATTCTTATTCCGCTAAGCCTTTGTCTCGTGAATTGGCCTCCAAACACCTCGAATCTAGCCATAAATAATTCAATTCAATCAATAAAATTTATTGGAATTAATTCCATAAGAAAATACAAATTTTCCATAAAAATCCGAAATTTAACTCAAAAATCGCCCGTGGGACCCACATCTCGGAATCCAGCAAAAGTTACGAAATATGAACGCCTATTCAACCACGAGTCTAACCATACCAAAATTACTAAATTCCGATAACAATCCGGCCCTCAAATCCTCAAATTTATCCAAGAGAGTTTTCAAACTTTTTCAACTTAATTCACCAATTAAATGATAAAAACAACCATAGATTCGGGTAATCTAACCAAAATTGAGTTAAGAACACTTACCTCGATGTTTTCTCTAAAAATCTCTCGAAAATCGCCTCTCCCCAAGCTCCAATTTGTCAAAAATAGAAAATGGGACGAAGTCCGCTACTTTATAACTTAAAGTTCTGTCCATGTTGCCCTCGATCCTGCCTCGATCCTGGCCCTCGGTCATGGCTTCGATAATAGCTCTCGATCCTGGGTCTAGAGCATGGCCCTCGATCATGGCCTTCAACCACGAGCTCGATCATGGCTTCGATTTCTGCCCCCGATTTTCCAGGAGAAAAATTACACCAACTGTTTAAGTCCAACTTTTGATCCATTAACCATACGAAACTCACCCGAGGCCCTTGGGACCTCAACCAAATACATCAATAAGTCCTAAAGCATCATAAAAACTTATTTGAAACCTCAAATCACATAAAACGACGCTAAAATCACGAATCATATCCCAATTCAATCTTAAGGAACTTAAGAATTTTCAACTTCTACATTCGATGTCAAAACCTATCAAATCAAGTCTGATTGATCTCAAATTTTACACACAAGTCATAAATAACATAACAGAGCTATGAAAATTTTCGGAACTGGATTTCGACCCATATATCAAAAAGTCAACTCCCCGATCAAACCTCCAAATTTAAATTCCTATTTTAGCCATTTCAAGCCTAATTTAACTACAGACTTCCAAATAAAATTTCGAACACGTTCCCAAGTCCAAAATCACCATACGGAGTTGTTGGAATCATCAAAATTCTATTCTGGGGTCGTTTACACATGGGTCGACATCCAGCCAACCTTTTTAACTTAAGTTTTAAAGTTTGGAATTTAGTGTTCCAATTCATTCTAAAATCTCTCCGGACCTGAACCGACTACCCCGACAAGTCACATAATAGTTATAAAGCACAGAAGGAGCAGTAAGTAGGGGAATGTGGCTACAACTTTTAAAATGACTGGGCGAGTTATTACATCCTCCCCCTCTTAAAACAATCGCTCGTCCTCGAACGAGCATAGAGACATACCTGAAGTGGTGAAAAGATGAGGATAATAGCTACGCATATCCTGCTCGGTCTCCTAAATCATCTCCTCGACCAGATGACCCCTCCATTGAACCTTCAGGGAAGTAATGTTCTTTGACCTCGGCTTTCGAACCTGCCTATCCAAAATAGCCACCGGTTCCTCAACATAATATACATCCTTGTCCAACTAAACTACACTAAAGTCTAACACATGAGAGAGATCGTCGTGATACTTTCGGAGCATAGAAACATGGAAAATGGGACGAAGTCCCCTGCTTTATAACTTAAAGTTCTGTCTAGGCTACCCTCGATCTTGCCTCGATCCTAGCCCTCGATCTTAGCCTCGATCCTGGCCCTCGATCATGGCTTTGATCATGGCTCTCGATCCTGGGCCTCAATCCTGGGTCTCGATCCTGGGCCTCGATCATGAACCTCGATCATGGCCCTCGACCATGGGCTCGATCATGGCTTCGATTTCTGCCCCTGATTTTCCAACAGAAAAATTGCAGCAACTGCTTAAGTCCAACTTTTGATCCGTTAACCATCCGAAACTCACCCGAGGCTATCGGGACCTCAACCAAATACATCAACAAGTCTTAAAATATCATACGAACTTATTTGAAACCTCAAATCACATAAAACGGCACTAAAACCATGAATCATACCCCAATTCAAGCTTAAGGAACTTAAGAATTTCTAACTTCTACATTCGATGTCGAAACCTATAAAATCAAGTCCGATTGACCTCAAATTTTGCACACGAGTCATGAATGACATAATTGAGCTATGAAATTTTTTGAAACTTGATTCCGACCCCGATATCAAAAAGGCAACTCCCCGTTGAAACTTCCAAACTTAAATTTCTATTTTAGCCATTTCAAGCCTAATTTAACTACGGATTTCCAAATAAAATTTCAAACATGCTCCTAAGTCCAAAATCACCATACGTAGCTGTTGGAATCATCAAAATTCTATTCCGGGAGTCGTTTACCCATATGTCGACATCCAGCCAACCTTTTCAAATTATGTTTTAAACTTTGGAACTAAGTGTTCCAATTCATTCTAAAATCTCTCCGGACATGAACCGACTACCCCGACAAGTCACATAACAGTTATAAAACATAGAAGAATCAGTAAATAGGGAAATAAGGCTTTAACTTTTAAAACAACTGATCGGGTCATTACAGTAGGTGCCACAAAAAAAGGTCTATAAGCTCAAAAAGGCTGACTACAGATAATGTTATCAGTGGTAGGCAAATGGGATCAAAGGTCAATCAAAGAAATGCCTATATTATTTTCTAAACTCACAAGACTTAATCATTTCGCTTCGACTCACACACGGGGCAAGTTCTAGACTAACAAGGGACGGCATAAAGTACAACTAAAATCTCACCTCACACAATGCACATGACTTACTCAGGACGGCTCAGACCCGACTCTCAAGTTAAAGCAACTAGCACAGTTATCATATAATCCAAAACACTAGGAAGTAACAACAGGAGTCAATCAATGAGCCCGGGCATCAAAAGGAAGTCACACATATTCTCAAGGCATATAGTTACAACAATCAAGAAGAACGTACTCAGCACAAATGCTCCACCTCTGAGCCCCAATATAAAATATGTCAAAAAACATAGATATTCAAGTTCTTTCCATTCCTTTATCAGTTGAAAAAAAATCTTTTTATATTTTTCTTTAGAATTAAACCCTCAATAAAACTGTCTAAGAAGTCCATCGTAGGGAAGAGTCCAAAACCTTTTGAAAATTCTACCTACAAAAAAAAACTACTACCCGATTCAAAGAGTCATCCCTTGGAAAAGAACTGTGGCCATAAGAAAAAATAAGTGGGATTATTTCTACCTAATTATTATTTTTATTTTTATTTTTATTATTTTCAACACACATAAAATAATATAACTAAAATAGCATAGGAAATTACACAAGCAGTCTCTTCACCCCACACTTAAAATTGTGCATTGTCCCCAATGCACACCTAAAAATACAAGAGGGTAAAAAAACTCCCTGATAGGCCAAAGGCCGAAGCATTAGCAACTCGTGAGGTACTCAGACTTCTCCCAGACTTAGTTCTTTGTGCGGGCACCTCTCACTTAGTTCGAATCGTCTCACTTGCTTTTGCTTTCTTCCAATGGCTTTGTTTCCCATGCTCTTAGAAAATAAAAAATGACACTAGAAAAGTAATACAATAAAAAAATTAAAAAATTAAAAATAAAAGGAAGCAGAAAAGTCGGGTTGCCTCCCAACAAGTGCCTAATTTAACGTCGCGGCTCGACGTGAACTATTTTCTGTCTCCACCTTGAGCTTATGAATTGAACTCCAAGTTTTGCTTCAAGTTTTCGGTTATGCTCCAGAGGTGGTGGAACAAATCTTGTCGGCCCAAACAACCACCGTACTATTCTACAGTTCTTCGCCTTTAGATGAGGTATGTAATCCTGTCTTTCTGGCATGAAAAATTCCAGAATGTAGGGACCTTGTTCCTCATTCCTTGATTCCTCAATTGGCTCGGATGACTCTATTTTTCATATCATCTTCCAAACACAATGTGAAAAAATACTTAGAGTGAGGACCAATATGCTCAAATACATAAACTCCAGGACTTTCAACATCCTCAATATCATTGACACTGGAATCAACAAAATTTATATCCTTACTATCCTTGGCTGACTTAGTATCACGTCTTCAACATCGACATCCTCAAATTCTAGTTGGCTAGGTTGTTGGTATTCTACTCTAACCTCCTCCATCAGAGTGTCAACTGATGACTCTAATTCATATTATTTCCGGCTACTATCCACCATATTGGCTTGTTGAACATTCAAAGCTTCTACCATTTGACTCATTTGAGCCTTTAAGTTGTGAATAGTTTCGTCTTGCCTTTGTATCCGTAATTGTGCGTCATTATTTTGTTCCACAAGGTACCTTAGCAAATCTTTGATCCTTTTTAGGTCATCATCCATGGGTTCTTTGTTCCTATTAACTTCACAAGAAAAAGTAGAACCATCATAGTAAGGTGTTGGGAGAGGATAAGTAATATAAGCATAACCATGAAAGTGACCATCTAGACCACCACACATATCACACACATTCGATACATAAGATTGAGTTGGTGCACATAACCCACTCTCGGAAATATTTTGATAATTTTGCCATGTGCGGGTTCCTTCACAATATGTATAAGGATCAAAAAAAGAATTACCTACACCTAAACTCCCATAATTTCAAGATGTCATGTTTCTTAAATCAAAAAATAAATCAAAAAATAAAATAAAAGTTCAAATTTGACACCAAGCAATATTTACAGCTATAGCTACACCATTAGTTCCCCGTTAACGACGCTAAAATTTGATCACGCCCAACTCTAGTCCTAAAAAGGATAAGCGGTCGCTGCAAATATAATCCGGTCTAAGAGTCCGGAGTCAATATCACCAATAAGGCAAGATCGAACAATTCCTAAGTTATAAATATTAAGATTCTTATATCTAACTAATTAACTAACAAATTAAAACAATAAATTAGCAACTAAGATACTAAAAGTTGGAGACAATATTAAGCAGGTCTAGAGTTATGATTTCCCCAATTGTCGGAATCCTTCCCGCTATATTTCCTACAATTTCGCCTGTATATTCTCTACTGATCGTGAGCACTTTAGGTGCCGTAATTCTCTCTCGAGCAACTACAATAATTTACTAGACATATTCTCTCGAACTACGCTAACTGACTTTATCTAACCGCTCACTATGACTACGTCAAGGCTTTGTTATTTCTAAACTTACCTTTAAACCCCGCAATATTGATCTCTCATATACCTTAGGAGTGACGTTGTACAATAACCACCTAAATATGTATCCTTTCTCAAGCAACACAATAATAAATAGGCACAATCAATCGCTGACCATTCAATCAACTGAAATAAGCACGTAGTTGAACAAGTAGATAAATCCAAATGTTAAATTATATTAAAACATAATAAGAATTCATCCTCCAAGAGGTTCCATCAAAACTCTAGATAATAAATTAGTTATGCATAATAGTATATAAAAATTACAATACTAAAAGCCATAACCAACAATGAAAAGTAGGAAGAAGAAGGGGAAAAACTCGTAGTTAAATCTTCCTCCTTGCTCTTAGCGTATTCTTGCCTCCTTTGATGTTGTCTTACCCTAAAGTAGTGTCTTCCCATTCAAAGTGATGTTTTTATGATATATTTATATCATTTAGGGTCGATGTGGGGCGTCCTTGATCTCTCATAATTCGAAAAGTACACGTTGAGTCGCGTGTTAGAGTTAGGTGCAACGCGCGACTTCTAACACGCTCCCAGTTATTTCTTTTTCCTTTTTTGTTCTTCCGCGTACCAGGTCCAGTGCCAAGATCCATACTGCACTGTTTTTTTGTTCATTCCCCAGGCCATTTCGTGCCTACTTTCATGCAATGCACCAATTGTGGCACATTCCCGGCTCTTGCCTCTTAACTTCTTTTTTGGCGTTTTTACACGCTTGATCCCTTTTTAACTATTATTTTTAAAAAATATCATTTATTGTTTATTCCATAAAGAACACTTTTTTTTCATTATTAGCATATTATAAAAATTAAGCTCAATATTTAATAAGTTAATTGACTCACTAATCACAAGAAGTATTTTTTTTGTCCATTTCCATTCCCCCTTTCCAACATTCATCTTCTTCACTCCATTTTTGAAAATCTGATGCACATGTGAATGCCACCTAAATTGAAGATGTATTGATTTATATATCTTTTATACTTTGTATGTCAAGTATCACTTTAATTCAAAAATGTATTTATATATATATATATATATATATATATATATATATATGTATATTTATTTGTAAAGTGCCATCTTATTTTAAGATGTATTTTTAATGTATATTTCAAATATATTTTATATGTCAAGTGCTATTTTAATCCAGGATGTATTTTTTATGTATATTTTTTTTGTATATTTATATGCCATCTTAATTAAATTTAAGATATATATTTTTATGTATATTTCACATGTCTAATTGTCATCTTAATTGAAGATATATTTTTTATGCATATTATTTGTATATTTTATATGTGTTAATTCAATGTATATTTTTTATATATATGTTTTGTATATATTAACATATATTATTATTGAAGTAAGATCTTTATGGTAAGAAAGGAAGAAAGAATGAAGAGAAAAAACTTAAGAAATATAATTAAAAAGAAAATAAATGGAACAAATTTAGAAAATATATTGGCTTCGGCAGAAAACAAAATTAAAAAGATGAAGAAAAAGAAGGAAAGCTAATAGATAAAGAGAAAAAAAGGCATGATTTTTGTTCAAAAAATTATTGACTTTCCATTCAAATTGCTTATGTTTAGGGATTAATAATTAATAGTCCTATTTTAATGAAACTGTGTGCTACAAATATAAATATTTTTCTGCTACAACTGTAATATTGAGTTTCATACTAAGAATTTGTTATATTTATTTTAAACCGTGACAATTATGTAAAGTTCCTTTTTTTTTGCATTAAATCATCCTATTTTCGCCAGCTTCCATCCAAACTCATTCCTACACACAATAAACATATAATGATCATATTTTATATTTATAAACATGTAATATCCCACAACTCACATATAAAATGATATAAAGCTATACCCAAAATCATGTATTTTTCATCATTTATCAAGTATAAATATATCAATAACTATTTATTATCTCCACGGTTATGGAAATAATTTCCTTTTGAACAGAAATATTACTTTCTTGATCTTGGAAAATAATCTCTTTCCATAATATAGATTTTACTATACCATAATATATTTTATTTCCATAGAAAATATATACTTCTTTGGTCTTGTAGTATCTTTTCCATATAGTATATTCCTTCCACAAAATAATAGATCTTCTTTAGGTTTTAACAATCTTCCGTTCAAGATATTGAAGAACTTTTCTTCCATAATATTCGCAGAGTCTTCTTATGATATTGTAATAAACCATTCAATATTTGAAATTTGACTTTCAAATATTATTCTTTCTACGGCGCTTGGAGATTAAATCTCCGAAGATAATCTTTTTTGATTATATTTTGTCTCATAAATTCATTACATGATATTCTCTTTCCCATATTTGTTTGGATTTTTACCAACTTCTTTTTCCTTGAACAAATTTGCACAAGAATAAGTTTACCACAAGCAAATGCTCTTTGATTAATAATAATATTGATTTGTTATAATTAAAATCAATACGTGAAACCTTGAAGCTAATACAAATCTCACCGATGCACAATATTTTTAGATTATCTATAGTTTTATTATATAATCTCTAGCATCGAAAGTCCAATATAGTCACCAAACAACCTCAACTTCCATAAATCCTTGTGGGGAGGATGAGGAGAATTAGGTGCCATGAATTTTCCATGCTTAAATAAAGCTAAATATTGTAGTAGCGATTAGCGTATAGAAACTAAAAATAGTGTTAGAGATTATAGGTCGTATGAGATACAATATATAATATTTGGACTTCATACATTAAAATTAAGGGTTGTGGCTGTGTTAGGTACATTATGGGAAACTTTTTCTATTAGGATTGTTTTATTCACAAGACTCAAAAATGAGAGATTCATGGATGAAGAGATTTTTTCTATCACACTACAATCATTGTTATTCATGCAAATATTTTTACTGATTGCCCTTTTTTTGATTTAAAATATAAAAAATGATATTATAAAGAGATGAAAACATGAAAAATACACACAAAAAAGAAAAGGGAATTCGTATGGTTCAGTTTTTATTGTGGTGGCTATTTTAAATATCCAAAATTTCATCTGGGTTGGTCCGTTAGTTTGAGGGGTATGTTTGGGTCCAAAATAGAATGTTAAGGGTATGTTTAGACTAAAAGATTAACACATGGCATTTATAAGTCATTTCAATACCATAGGGGCATTATTGGCCCTTTTCAGAACTTAAAGCCCAAAGGGAAGAATAAACCTTTATTAGCCAAATTGTTGTGAAAAACTCGTCTCAGAAAAAATTAGCAGTAGGCGTCGGCGGCTGCCGGAAAAGACGATGGGAAGGAGAGGACGCAGCGGCAGCGGGCCAGTTTCAGGCGAGCTTCGCCGCCACATTGAGTCATGTAAGGATGATTTCCTCTCCGTTGAAGAACTCGTCGACCACCTCCGTTCAACTTATCATAAGTATTCCCGCTCTAAGCTGCAAGATCTCACCAGACAGGTCCAAACTGTTCTCCAACTTCGGAACCCTAACCCTAATCCAACTGACGAAGTAACGCCTCCGAGAAAGAAGCCAAAAAGAGACAGCAGCGAGCAGCGTTTGCAGCTCCTTGAGAAGAAACACATAATGAACAGCCAAAGAAAGAAGCAGGAAACTGACGGAGAGTCGTCGACTCTCGCGACCACCTCCGAAAGCGATGATTCTTACTCTTCGTCGTCTTCTGACGCTATTTACGGTGAGAAATTGGAAGAAAAGCCCGATTTAATGAAGTCCATGCTTCGACATACGTACAATAAACAGGTGAATAATACTCCCAGGTCAAAAAAGATTGAATACGAGGTGGTTCACGACAATAATGAAGAAAAAGGGAAGAAAATTAATATGTCAAAAGGAGGACAACGAAGAAACGGAGCCACGAGCGATTTAGGAGGCGGAGGAGGAGAGGCCCGAGAGGGGGAAAAGATTGGTGAAAATGATGGGAATGGTGATGATGGGCCAAGGTTTAAGGATTTAGGAGGAATGGATGGAGTGTTGGAGGAATTGAAGATGGAGGTTATTGTTCCATTGTACCATCCTCAGCTGACTAAGCATCTTGGAGTTAGGCCCATGTCAGGGATACTCTTCCACGGCCCACCTGGCTGTGGCAAAACTAAGCTAGCTCATGCTATTGCCAATGAGACTGGAGTCCCATTTTACAAGCTTTCTGCTACTGAGTTGGTCTCTGGAATTTCAGGTAAAAGCTGATTCTCTGATCTTGTTGTTTCGTTCACATTAATAATATTATTCTATCTTTGCGAGCATGGTTTATCGCAGATTTGGTCTCTGGAATTAAGGTGAAGCTAATTGTTTGATGCTTGATTTGTTCATGTTATCAGTATGTTCTATTAGCATGCATTTTGTATCACAGAGTTACTAACATTTGAAGCCTTTCCAAAATTTATCCTTTTTGTGTGTCCCCCCTTGGTCTCTGGAATTAAAGGTGAAGCTAATTGTTTGATGCTTGATTTGTTCATGCTATCAGTATGTTCTATTAGCACGCATTTTGTATCATAGAGTTACTAACATTTGAAGCCTTTCCAAAATTTATCCTTTTTGTGTGCCCCCCCTTGTGGGTTCAAGTTCGAGATTCTACCTTAGTCCATTTGATTTACTGGGTTTGAGATATATTAGTTGCACCGGTTTAATGGATTTTCTTGCATGTATATAGGGTCCAAGCCAAAAGCTATTGGGTTCCCCATAAGTTTTCTGACATTGTAATCTTGGCAACACATATATTTGTTATTTTCTCTATTTTAGCAGCAATTATGGTGCATCATTCAGTATAATGGCAGTCTTGAGTGTTATGAGTTTTATTGTGTGCCTGTTCTTATTGTTGTCAATTTGTTTGGGTATCTATTGTTCACTCGAGGCATTCTAATATGGTAATTCTCCATTTCAGGTGCATCAGAAGAGAACATAAGGGAACTGTTCTCAAAAGCATACCGGACAGCACCATCTATTGTGTTTATTGATGAGATTGACGCAATCGCTTCCAAAAGAGAAAATTTACAGAGAGAAATGGAGCGGCGTATTGTAACACAGCTGATGACGTGCATGGATGAGTCATATAGACTTTCAAAACCTGATGATGATGCAAAGGGGACTACAATACCTACTGATAAAAGAAACAGTGAATCGAAATCAGGGGGATCTAATGGCGGACCTGGTTATGTCCTAGTAATTGCGGCCACAAATAGACCTGACGCTATTGACCCAGCATTGAGGAGGCCTGGACGATTTGACCGTGAAATCGCTTTGGGTATTCCAGATGAACGTGCAAGGGTGCAGATTTTATCTGTGCTTACACGTAACCTAAGAGTTGAAGGTGCATTTGATCTCATGAAGATAGCTAGGTCAACCCCAGGATTTGTTGGAGCAGACTTGGCTGCTCTAACTAACAAGGCAGGTAACTTGGCAATGAAGAGGATACTAGACGCGAGGAAGGTTGAGGTTTCAAGAGACTTGGTAGATGGTGAAGATGCGGAAGATTGGTGGAGAAAACCATGGTCACCTGAAGAGATGGAAAAGCTCAGCATTAATATGGCTGATTTTGAGGTATGATGCATCTAGATTTACCTTTATGAGAGATATACCGTAGCTTGTGACCCGTAAATTGTTATATGTAACTGGCATTTGGCATTTTATATCCTCTCTGCTGAAACTACAGATGCTCAACCCCACCCACCC
>AWOL01S0050297.1:28903-58168 GCA_000715115.1 Nicotiana otophora
TGAATAATACTCCCAGGTCAAAAAAGATTGAATACGAGGTGGTTCACGACAATAATGAAGAAAAAGGGAAGAAAATTAATATGTCAAAAGGAGGACAACGAAGAAACGGAGCCACGAGCGATTTAGGAGGCGGAGGAGGAGAGGCCCGAGAGGGGGAAAAGATTGGTGAAAATGATGGGAATGGTGATGATGGGCCAAGGTTTAAGGATTTAGGAGGAATGGATGGAGTGTTGGAGGAATTGAAGATGGAGGTTATTGTTCCATTGTACCATCCTCAGCTGACTAAGCATCTTGGTGTTAGGCCCATGTCAGGAATACTCTTCCACGGCCCACCTGGCTGTGGCAAAACTAAGCTAGCTCATGCTATTGCCAATGAGACTGGAGTCCCATTTTACAAGCTTTCTGCTACTGAGTTGGTCTCTGGAATTTCAGGTAAAAATCTGAATCTTTGATCTTTCTGATTCGTTAGCGTTATTGCTCTATCTTTGCAAGCGTACTTTATTGCAGACTTGGTCTCTGATACAGGCGGAGCTAATTGTTTGTTGTTTGATTCGTTCACCTTACTATTTTCTATTAGCAGGCATGTTGTACCACAGAGTTACTAATACTTTAAGCCTTTTCCAAGATTTAACCCTTTTGTGTTCCCTCTTATAAGATGAATTCCAATGTCCATTGTGGGCAGAGGTGAATCCAGGATTTGAACATTATGGGTTTGAACGCCATATTCTACCATAGGCCATTTGATTTACTGGTTCGAGATATATTATTTAATGGATTTTTTAGCACGTATACAACGTCCAAGCCAAAAGCTACTGGGTTCGGGTGAACCAATAAGTTGTTTACTAGATCTGCCTCTGACTGTGGAGTATCATATTCCTGGGTATCCATATACCTGCTATTTTCTCTATTTTAGCAGCAATTATGGTGCATCATGCAGTATTATGACAGTCTTGAGTGTTCTGAGTTTTATCTTTAAGGAGTGTAGGTGTGTGTTAATTATTACTGACAGTTTATGCCTTCGTTTTGGGTGTTTATCATTCTGTTGAGGCATTCTAATTTGGTAGTTCTCCATCACAGGTGCATCAGAAGAGAACATAAGGGAACTGTTCGCAAAGGCATACCGGACAGCACCATCTATTGTGTTTATTGATGAGATCGATGCAATTGCTTCCAAAAGAGAAAATTTACAGAGAGAAATGGAGCGGCGCATTGTAACACAGCTGATGACGTGCATGGATGAGTCACATAGAATTGTAAAACCCAATGATGATGCAAAGGGAACTACTGTACCTACTGATAAAAGAAATAGTGAAGCAAAATCAGAAGGATCTAGTGAAGGACCTGGTTATGTCCTTGTAATTGGGGCCACTAATAGACCTGATGCTATTGATCCAGCATTGAGGAGGCCCGGACGATTTGACCGTGAAATTGCCTTGGGTATTCCAGATGAAAATGCAAGGGCGCAGATTTTGTCTGTCCTTACACGCAACCTAAGAGTTGAAGGTGCATTTGATCTCATGAAGATAGCTAGGTCAACCCCAGGATTTGTTGGAGCAGACTTGGCTGCTCTAACTAACAAGGCAGGTAACTTGGCAATGAAGAGGATACTAGACGTGAGGAAGGTTGAGCTTTCAAGAGACTTGGTAGATGGTGAAGATGCCGAAGAATGGTGGAGAAAGCCATGGTCACTTGAAGAGATGGAAAAGCTCAGCATTAATATGGTTGATTTTGAGGTATGATGCATCTAGATCTACCTTTATGCGGAATATACCTTAGGTTGTGACTGTAAATTGCTATATGTAATTGGCATTTGGCATTTTATATCCTCTCTGCTGAAACAACAGACGCTACCCCCATACCTGCCTAAGCAAGTAGAAGAACCATGATTTTTCATTTACATGCGTAGTCAGAAATCAGCTTTTCTACATTTTCCAAGATTTTATTGATTGATTTTGGGTTTCACAGTTAAATATGTATAATACGTTGCTTTATCTGTGTTGTTTAATTCTCTTAATGTATATAAGCTTCATATGATAACGCTCTTAAAGGATGATGCACCCTCCTTTTAAACTATGAATTCAAGATCAAGTTTGGCAGTGTAAGGAGGGTACATCATCCTTTAAGAGCATTATCACATGAAGCTTATAAGTGTTAAGAGAATTGAACAATACGGGTAAAGCAATCAAGGATATATCCGAGAAAGGTCAATAAATCTAGAATGGACCATGGGAGACGAGGGTTCAAATTGCAACGAGGCAAAAAAAAAGGTTAGGTGATTTCTTCCCATTTTTCTAAGTCCTTGGTGGATGGAGTCACTGAAGAATTTTTTGTTTGGAAGTAGCAGAATTAATCAAGGTACTCACAAGTTGGCCCTGAACCACCCGAACCACCGTTATCGGAAAAAAAGATTTAAGTTTGGCATGGTTACTATACATCTTATTATTTTTATGATCTAGTATATGATGCTCTTTTCCTGGGCATGTGATTATCTTCCATGTAAAATCTGAAACGATCTGTTTCATATAGCCTGTTAATAACTCATATGATAATTTGCAGGAAGCAGCTAAATTGGTTCAACCCTCATCTAGAAGAGAGGGTTTCTCCGCTATCCCAAATGTAAATTGGGAAGATGTTGGAGGCCTTGATTCGTTACGGCATGAGTTTCAACGTTCCATTGTCAGTTGTATAGCGAATCCTGAAGATTACATGGTCAGTAATTATCTTAAATTATATTGAATATTCAGATATTAATACCGCACTGGTGTGTCAGCTGATTGGCTTTATAACCTTCATTTCGGACTTCCTTATGTTCTGACTTTTTCCTTTCACTTTATATATAGTTGGGTGTTTTTTCTTTCCGTGTTTTTTTCTTTGGGCATTTATCTCTTTCTTTGCTCTAGTTTAAGCTGGCTGTTTATTCCATCCCAAAGGATCTTTAGACCATGAATGTTAAGGTGGAGTTTTGTTTCCATCTTTAATGAAGTTTTCTGTGGCATGATCTTTTGTTAAGGTGGAGTTTTGTTTCCATCTTTAGACCATGATCTTTAGATCATTTTTGAGAAGTGAAGAGCATTTCCATTGTCTTCTCCCACTCCCGAACATCTTAATGTGCTAGAAGACCGCGTTCTTGTTGGTGTAACAGTTGTATTCTTTCTTAATTATGTAAAATTGTGTTCTTGCTCCCAAGTGTCCAATGTGATGTATGTTCATCGGGAACATTGCTATTAGGTAGGAGGATTCACTAACAAAATAATGCTCGCCCTTTGGTTGTAATTCAATGCATTTCCTTTAACAAGCATCCTTTGTGTTCCACGTTTAATAAGCTATCAGTTGATGAATGCAAAAGTTTCCAAGTTAGAACCAGCTCTGTGCTGGCTTTTTAGTGCCTTGACTTCAAATTGTCTGTTAATTACTTAATTTTTCTTATGAGTATGCTAGTATGAAACTTCTGAAAGCTGTTCCATATTTCAGCATTTTGGAGCGGAATCGGAAACAGGATTCTTGCTTTATGGTCCCCCAGGATGCGGTAAAACGTTAATTGCCAAGGCTGTCGCTAATAAAGCTGGAGCAAATTTTATACACATTAAGGTTCCTGCAAATTTCTCTTTTCCTAATGACTGCTTTTGTTGATGTTTTGCACGACTGGGGCATGACTGATATCTCATTTACTGATGTCCATCCAGGGACCTGAAATTCTGAACAAGTATGTTGGTGAAAGTGAGTTAGCTATCCGGACATTATTTACTCGTGCAAGAACATGCGCTCCATGCATTCTATTCTTCGATGAGGTACTTCTCACTTAAAACTCTCACACTTCTGTCTAATATCCGTCATCTTTTCATTTCCCTGAGTCCTTCCACCTTCAAAAGCACTGCAGAAGCTTTGACTCACTTTTATTTCCTTTGAAAATTTGTGTGCACCTGTAAGATGTTTGCTACAAAGTCCAATACATTGTATAGTGTTCTGATAGGAAAGAGTGTTTTACAGTGTTGCTTCAGTACCCAAAATTAATAATAGTAAAAATAAAACAAAAATAGAAACTTTCAAAATTCCAGGCACTTATAAGATGCTTGCTCCAAAGTCTGATACATGTACAGTGTTCAGATGCAAGAGCGACATTTGTGGTGATGGTTTAGTACCCAAAAAAATAATGATAGGAAACAAAGTATAGAAACTTTTTGAGAAACACTTGGTTGTCAACTTTTTTCTCTTTAATTTTTTACAGATAGATGCATTGACAACTAAGCGTGGTAAGGAAGGAGGTTGGGTTGTTGAAAGGCTTTTGAATCAGGTTTGTATGATTGAGCATATGTTCTTGACAAAAGTTGACATTGTATTCTTCTTAACCTTTGCAAGTGTGAATCTTCTCTAATTATTGCAGCTACTAATAGAACTAGATGGTGCAGATCAGAGAAAAGGTGTTTACGTGATTGGTGCTACAAATAGGTGTTTTTCGTTCTTCTGGATATTATGTGCCTTTGGTTTTTGGAATGGAGATTCAAAGTAAATAATTCACATCCTATGTTTGGTTCTTATTCTTAATCATGTTTGCAGGCCTGAAGTTATGGACCAAGCTATTCTTCGACCTGGAAGGTTAGGGAGATTCCTATATGTCCCTCTACCTAGTCCAGATGAGCGTGGACTAATTTTAAAAACTCTTGCCCGGAAAAAACCTATAGATACTAGTGTCGACTTGATGACCATTGGAAGAGATGATGCTTGTAAAAATTTTAGTGGAGCAGACCTGTCAGCACTGGTTTGTTCATCTTTTCTTCTAACTGCTTGTTTTACCTGCTTTTATCTCCCCAGTGGAACTTGTCATATCTTTTTTTTCATGGTTGGTAATTTTATCAAAGGTGTGACTTTTACCAACTGCTTAAATTTGCTAGATGAATGAAGCTGCAATGGTTGCACTGGAAGATAAATTGAGAGCATTAGATACAAGTTGTGGTGACACATCATCAACTATCAAGGAGTCACATTTCAAACGGGCTTTGGAGAAAATTTCTCCATCTGTCTCCGACAAGGTACAACTGATTTAGTTTCCTGGTGTCATTTAGTGTTAAGGCATTTGCCATCTTGTGCTAAATCCAATCATTGTCTCTTATTATACTGCTATTTTCTTTGTGGATGCAGCAAATTGAATACTATCATCGTTTATCAAAAACCTTTAGAGCAGCATGAAGCCAGAGCATGAAAGCCTTGGTGAAAGGAGCAACAAGAAGATGTTTAGGGTGGTGGTCATATCTCCAGCTATTGCCATGGGAGGAAACAGCATATGAGAAATATTTTAGATATTGCTATTCCGTTTTGGTTTTCTTGTGAATATCCTGCAGCATATTTTGGGATTGGGAGCAAACAGAGGGAGAGGGAAAGCAGAAAAAGCTTTAATCGTTTCCTTTTCGTTCTTTTTTCTTAGTGGGATGGAGTCTGCTATTTGAGCGAAGTTCTTATTCAGTGTCCATGAATGGTTCAGTGTATTGATGTGAGCGAGAAAGTTTCTTTTTTGGTTAGTTCTTTTTTCTTCTTTTGATTTTTTTAGCGACATTATTCTTTGCACTTGAAAATATACCAGTATATATAATGTTAAGGGTTATCTGATGAAGCAATAGCAACTTGGTATTTATTGTTCTCTGACCATTTTGGATGCAGCTGAGTTGAAATGTTGAATAAAACAATCGTGTTTCATTATGTAGGACCTAGATTTACTTCTATGGAATTCAAGTGAAATGATTTGAAAATTTGACATTCTTAAAACAAAAAAAAGTAGAAATGATTTGCAATTTTAATTTAAATATTGTAGTATATTTGGTATATGTGTGTAATAATATGTTAAAAATAATATTTGAACTTTTTTGATGAGTAAAAAGATGTCAATTCAACTCTAAAATAAGGTATAGTACTCTTTTGTGGACACTTAATGAAATAATGTGCAAATAGAGCACAGTAGTACTCAGAACCAAACTAAAATAGCCAGAAAATGACACTGATAAATATACATTTTAGACTTATCAAGCTTCAAATTTGAATGGTACCAAATCTGGTAAAAAGAAAAGAAAAAAGATGAAATCTTAAAGTCAATTCCGGAAAAATTATTGTCATTGCTGTTTGTTGTTTCCAACAACTCCCGAGCATTTGTCTATGAATAAAACTTCAAATAATTTTTTTTCCAAATAATTGTTTGGTTATGAATTTAATCTTAACAGTTACAACTTCAATTTAAAATATAGAATTTGGTGGACGGAACACATTGTAACTAGAGAAACATTGGGGTGTACAGAAAAACTTATGCAAAACAGGGGGGCTCCAAAAGAAATTATCTCTCCATATCCGAGCTTCAACAGCATTGCACCTCTTAATTCCAATGGCGACCGCTCTTTCTCTGAACTGGAGCCGGTTCGCTTCTCAAGTTCCTCGCTGTTTATCCTTTCCATTTCTTCATAAGCATCGGCAAGCCCAAGTCGTTAGATTATACCAGAGCTTCCGGTTTTCCGGTAGCTTCTGCACTCTCTACTCCTCCTCTAGCCGCTCTTTCTCTGTCGTAGCCTCGACTTCTCAGTCCAGCAGTAAGTACAAAGTGCCTCTTAAGAAGACTTAATTCTTCATATAAATATTCTTTTGAGAATCATATTTATTCATTATAAACTGTTGAACAGAGAAAACTGTAAGTTCAATTTAAAATTCTCTCTTGCTTGTAGGATCAATTTGATATTCATTAGTATCATGTACATTTGATTTTTTGGACAGTTAAATTAGGAACAACATGAAAATTTATTTTAGTTATTTCTTTTGTGCCATTGTAACATGACCACCTAGTGCATTTAAATTTACATCAAAGATTATTGTTTGGCTCTTGAGAAGCCAAAAGAGACAACATTATGGTTGGGTACTAATGATTCCCATGAGTTATGAAAAAATCTGCGTCATTAATCATAATTAGTGTAGCATCTAATCATGTTTTCGAGCAAACAATGTCTGATGAATTAACAAAAATTGGCAGGCTTAAATAGTTACAGTGAAGTGGGTGATGAAAGATATGATGTGATTGTGGTGGGAGGAGGCCACGCAGGGTGTGAAGCTGCCCTTGCTTCAGCACGATTAGGGGCGAAAACTCTCCTTCTTACTCTTAATATTGATCGCATAGCATGGCAGGTAACAGTTATTCGTGCTTTCTGGTTTTTGGACTAATTTTATTATGTGCAATGAACTTTCTGTTCGTTGGTGTTGAATTTTGACTAACATCTTAAGATGTTTTCTTTGGCCATTGTTAGATGAGGAAAGTTGTGGCTTATAGGAATTTTTAATTTTATTTTAAAAGAATGAATTAATCTAATCTCAGTTAGCTCCATAAAATGGTCATATTGACCCTCAGTAAGTGCACAGTGGCAAATAAGTTGGAACATAATGAAATCTACTTTTACCTGATCATGATAAAAGGTTGGAATGGATGGACTTCGGTTGTTGCTTTCCGAGGGACAACTTGTAAATTTGTGATGTTATGTTTCGATTGCTGCTTTCAAAAAAGACAATGTGTAAATTTGTTTCATAAGTTCTGTGATATTTTCTTGTGCTGAAATTATGGACTCAAACAGAGAAGGAAAAACTTCTCTCATGAACACTCTTATATGATTTTTGTACTACAGTGCCCTTTTTACAGTGTTGTTCAAGTTAAACTATAGTTTCTGTTTTTACCTTTCTTGTGTTCTATATATAGGTGATACATATTAGTTGAGAATATGTTTTAGATGTTAGCACTTTTACTGTAGGTTTTATGCTCTCTATGAGTAGTTTAACCTTTCTTAGGTTTATATATTTGGAAAATATACACAACTTCTAGTACTTTCTGTTTGTATTTGCATAATATTAGCACGAGATGATTTAAATGGAGTGACGTGGTCAGTGAGGATTGATATAGCCGACCTCAACTTGTTTGGAACTGAGGCTAGTTATTGTTTTTACTTTTTTTGTGGTTTTCTGTAATCTACAATAAGCTATAGTTCAGGGACTTAATGTTTCCAACCCAAGGATGGTTTTTATATCTGAATCTGCTTTTCATCTCATGATTGTAGTCTTACTATCTGACAAGAGTGGGTTGCTCTAGTGGTGAGCACCCTCCACTTCCAACCAAGAGGTTGTGAGTTCGAGTCACCCCAAGAGCAAGGTGGAGAGTTCTTGGAGGGAGGGAGCCGAGGGTATATCGGAAACAGCCTCTCTACCCTAGGGTAGGGGTAAGGTCTGCGTAAACACTACCCTCCCCAGACCCCACTAGTGGGATTATACTGGGTTGTTGTTGTTGTTGTTGATTGTAGTCTTACTATATTGAATTCAATGCAGCCATGTAATCCGGCAGTTGGTGGGCCAGCCAAGTCTCAGCTGGTGCATGAAGTCGACGCCCTGGGTGGTGAAATTGGAAAAATTGCTGATAGGTAAACCTTAGTACTCCAGCTGCTATTAAAAATTCATCTGTTTTCTTGTTTGGTAACCAGCTCAATGGAAGCGTTTTTGTTTTCAACTCAGGAAAAATGAGAAACAAAAAGGAAACTGATTAAATTTTGGCATCAAGTTTAAGCTCTTAGAAAATATCGGGGACAAAAATACTATAAACCAGCCTGGAGGGCTTATAAATTGATGTATGTTTGAAAGGAATAATAGCTGAAGAACTAAGATAAATGCGGATTCCGGGAAAAAGAAAACAATGAATAAAGTAGCTTGGTCAGCAGTAAAACATTTTTGGAACAAGTTTCGAAGGTAATTAGGAAATGGAGAGGATGTCTTTTTCGCCTCAAGGTTGAGTTTTAATTAACATTGTAGCAACAAATTGGGTTTCCTTATGATCATTCTATCAAAACATTAGATATCTAATGATGCCTATTCTTGTATAATGATGCTTTTGGAGTTATATTTTCTTAAATCCTCCTATCGTTATTCAGGAGACTGATGAAAGCTTATCTTTCCAATAGGTGTTATTTGCAGAAACGTGTTCTTAACATCTCTAGGGGCCCTGCTGTTTGGGCGTTACGTGCACAGACAGATAAGAGAGAATATGCTATAGAAATGAAAAAGATTGTTGAGAGGTAAGTTTATTGTCCCGACACAGAATACAGTTGTTATCAAGAATGACTTGTGCTCATCAGTAAGCTGATCAAAGATTTTAACATCATGGACATATGTGCTTATTAAGCTGCTTTAAAATTTTTACGAACATGGGGCAGATAAATTTCATTGAGGCATTAATACATTGAGTAACTTGTCTTTGTCATGCGACTACAGTTTCCACTTACCCTATGTTTCATTTTGAACTACACAATGAAACAAGTATTTATGAGTGCTAAATAGGTCCTGTCCTATATGATTATGAACTTTTTTCTTAAGCTTGGATTGATTGTCCTTGGAGAAATACAGATAAATGCTTAGTAATATCTGGTCCATGCTACAAAGATTCACAGATCACTTTGTATATAGTATGCTGCAGAGATTCACGGATCACTTTGTATATAGTATGCTGGCATCTTAGATACTTGTCTTTCTAGTAAAACTTTATATGCTTTAAAAAAAATGCTACTTTCGTGTGGGCAGATAAACTTCATTGAGGCCATAATACATTCAGTAACTTTTCTTTGTCATGCTACTGCAGTTACCACTTATCCTGCATTCATTTTGCACGACACAGTGAAATAAGTATTTTATGAGTGCTAAATAGGTCTTGTTTTATATGATTATACTTTTTTCTTAAGCTTTGATCTATTATTCCTGAAGAAATAAAGATGATAGCTTAGTAAATTCTGGTCCACGCTATAGAGGTTCAAGGATCACTTTGTATACTATGTTGGCATCTTGGATGCTATTTCTAGTAAAATCTTATATGCTTCTCAGCTAAAGTTGCACAATGTCTCCCTTTAACGAACTATTGGAAATATATTTACATGTACCCCTGCAAGAAGTTGGGTATTAAAAAAGAAGGAAATGAGCTATAAACATCTATTTACTTTCCAGAAAACTGAGAAGTGTAGAGGAAATCAATTAATTCCTTGTGCATTGGTGCAACTTTGCAAGTTATTCCATTGTGTTGAAATTGTGTGTCTCAAACATATTTGGTGGCTGTCATATCTTCCGTGCCTAACTCGTGGCTCCCATTTCCAGCACCCCAAACCTCTTTATTAGAGAGGCAATGGTAACAGATATTTTGTTGGGGAAAAATGACAACATTGAGGGGGTCTGTACTTTCTTTGGCATGAACTTCTATGCACCTTCGGTGATTCTGACGACAGGGACCTTTATGAGTGGGAAAATTTGGGTTGGGAGAACTTCAATGCCTGCAGGAAGAGCTGGTGAATCAGCTTCCGTTGGTCTAACAGAAAACTTACAGCGCCTTGGCTTTGAGACTGATAGGCTAAAAACAGGAACTCCTTCTCGTGTGGACAGTCGTACTGTAGATTTCTCAGGATTGGAGCCCCAATATGGCGACGAAGAGGTCCTTCTGCTTATTCTTAATATGTAGGTTCTGTATACTTATGTGTCATCTATGCGACTCTAACCATGCTGAATTGCGTGTGCAATCCAGTAGCATATTACTTATGACAATGTATTTTGTGGATGAGTTGCAAATTTCTTTTATTAAGTAGTATGTTGTATAAGCTAGGATCACTTCCAAGTGCATGTGATCTTTGTTTGAGTTGTCTCATGGAGAAACTTGTTATTTTCTAAATTTCTGGATATCTATAAGCCTAGATCTGATTTAGGATCTCCTGCAAAAGTACTCTGATAGTCAACATTTAATACTTTGTTTCCCTAGTCCGACAGTTATTTCTTGATTTTTACTGATAATAGCTGTTAAAATTGTCTGAGCAAAAACCAATTTATTATGAGCAACTTTATATGTAATGCAAAACTGCAAGCATGTGTTTCCGGGTCCTATGTGCTATATGATACAAGTTACACAATATCCAGATCCCTCCTCTCCTGCAGGATGGACTGTATAGAAAAGTATGTATACGTGGGGGGATTTGCATTCTTGATAGATAGCTACTTGTAAGCTTTTATTTTACTTGTTGCCTTCATTTTGTCTCATGAGGGTTTAAAATTTGGGAGGCTTGAAATTCTGTTTAGTCTGTGCTATGTATTTGTTGATAAGGTTCACTTAAAAAATAATTAGATTTTCTTCATCAGCAATTTCTATGTATGTATACATGCTCATGCCTACATTCATGTATTCTAATATTTATCATTAATCCTCAGGTAAGCTGGTTCAGTTTTGATACTAATTATCATATAGAAAGGGAACAGATGTGCTGCTACCTTACACGTACCACAAAGAGTACTCATCAGATAATTAGAGATAATTTGCATGAGACTCCTACTTACGGAGGGTGGGTGGAAGCTAAGGGCCCTCGATACTGCCCCTCCATTGAAGATAAGGTATCGTATGCTGTTGCAGATTATGTAGCTTCCCTCTGGTTTTGATGCATCTCATACTTAATTCTCCATTCAAGCTCTTATCTTCTTGTTAATGTCACCTAATACATGGATTGCTTGCGTTTGCTAATGTGAGAACGCAGTATCTTTCTTAGCCAAAAAATGTGAAACAGCTAGGATTAATCTTCCTTTGGACTTTGCTTTCCTTACACGGAAAACTTTATATCAGCATATCTTTATTTCGAGTTATAGAGGATTGCAAATAAAGTGCAGATAAATTTGGAACTTTAGACATTTTATCTCCATCTTATTTTTCCAGATATTCATGTTACTTTGACTCAATTCAAATGGCAACAAAAAGGGTGGATTATTACATTTAGGCATTTAACATTTCAAAGTTGCTTGTCTACTTTCTTGGGAAGATAATATCAATGTGCGGTTCAGTATTTGGTTAGAGTAATTGAGGCAAAGTTGACTTATATGGTATGTGATAAAATCTCATTTCACATTATTAAATGACTAAAATGGATATCCATCATGGATTCTGCAAATTAGTTATCACTTAGAATGGTGTTATTCTATGTTGTTAAATGCTCTGTTAAGATGGTGGAATTGGTAAAATAGGCTACTATCTATTTCCGAAGCATGAACTAAGAATCTTATGGATCATGATCTCAATGAAGCGTTAATGTTGTGCCTTTTTGTTCCACCTGCAAAAAAGCTACATCCCAACGTTTCAACAGGAGGTAATTGATACTACTGAAATTTCGTAGTAGTTATTATATGACTTGACTTGAAAACCCCTTATGCTATTGGAGGGAAAAGAAAGTAGGCGGAGGGAAGATTTAATTCCCTCTGATAATAGCATCTGCTAATGGTATTAATAGGTATTCTAGTGAGTGGAGGGTAATTCCTTGCTTGTTACAAAGTTTGCTATGATCAGTGTTAGTTGACGTGAGTTTAGTACCTAATGCACTCATTCAAATATCGTGGCTCCAGATTGGAGAATTTATCTGTTCTTATTTTCTTTTGATTTCTGCCACGTGAAATATGATTATCTTTTTTACTATTTCAGATTGTAAGATTTCAAGATAAAGAGTCGCATCAAATATTCCTTGAACCTGAGGGTCGAAGTGTTCCTGAGCTCTATGTGCAGGTTTGCCGGCTTTTTGTGCGTTTCGCTTTTCCAAACATTGAGTTCAAGTCTGTTACCTATTTCTGGTGTAATGTGCTAAGGTTATGCCAGTTAGTGATAACCATGAAATTAGTTTCAATTTGCTATGACTTGGTCATTTCCGAGAACCGATGGAGATGTGTTGGTAGGAAAATATGCAGTACCCTACTTTCTCTGAAGCTCTCTGCTGGCTAATTTCTTAAAGTTAAAATTCATTTCCTTAGTTCCCTCTCTCATGGAAATAAGATAATGCTAGATATCACTTTATTGCTGTGTAAAGCTCCTTTGCCATTTGCACAGTGTAATGATCCGTTCTTTTGTAGGGATTCTCTACTGGTTTACCGGAGAGACTACAATTGCCTCTTTTACGAACATTACCCGGACTTGAGAACTGTACAATGCTCAGGCCAGCCTATGCGGTAGAGTATGATTACTTGCCGGCTTATCAGTGCTCCAGGTCCCTAATGACTAAAAAGATCGAGGGTCTTTTCTTTTCTGGCCAGATAAATGGGACAACTGGCTATGAAGAAGCTGCTGCCCAGGTTTTTATACTTCGATGATGCTCACTTCAGTTTATATATTTGATCTATATATCCAATAGATGTAAGAATGTTTACTAGCTCCTGCTTTTTAACTAGGACGTCATGATTATCCGATAAGCTCTTCTAAGCCTCTTTTCGTTATTTTTTCTTTTGATGTAGGGGATTATATCTGGAATTAATGCAGCTAGACACTCAGATGGAAAGCAACTTATTGTTCTTGAGAGAGAAAGTAGTTTTATAGGGACGTTGATCGATGATCTTGTAACCAAAGATCTTCGAGAGCCTTATCGCATGTTAACAAGGTAAAGTGAAGTAAGAACGATCATTTCATAGTTATGATTTGCTCGCTGCTAAGTTAACTGAATGAAACTACAACATTCTTGTGGTTGCACATTATTGTTCAAAGTAACAGAACACGTTATTTGTGTGTTTAAGTGATGTCACACCTCAATTTGCTTAACTTTTGTTTAACAGTATTAACCAGCTATATAAACTGCAGCAATGAGTTAGGAGATCTACGATACCTTTTTGAAGATAATTTACAACATTTTTTTTTTCTCGTGAGCTGCTCTATGCCTTAGATTTGTCTGCTTTTAATTTCCATGTTGCTGTTGGCCAAGCCATTTCCTATTTGTCATTGTTATTGGATACTCAATTTTTTTCTCTGGACCATCTGTAAGCAAGGTGCATCGTTCCTCGTCTTTATAGGCCTCAATGCTCTATTCTGAGTAAGACATACATGAGCAGAAACAAAAAGAAGAAAAAGATAAAGAAATAGTGATGCCTTTCACATTGTTGTAGACATCTATTATTCCCGTGTGCCTTCTGCTGAAGTATTTTTTCATGTTTATGTACAGCTGTTGCTGTTCCTACCAACTTCTTATTTATTTTTGAAAAAAAAGTACCTTTCAGATTTATATTTCAGTTCATGCAGCTTGCATGAAGGTTCTTATAAAAAATAATATTTTTCTTTCTGCTGTTCTATTGATAGAGAATCCAATGATATATTTCTTTCTGCCGTTCTTTTGATAAGTAAAATCAGAATTTTCTTTGCACTGATTGTTGGTTGGAAAACGTGTCATTGTTCTAAGTATGAATGGAGGTGTTAAGAAAATGAACCATGGGCCTAACTTACCCCCAAAAGGTACCTCATGAGGTGAGGTTTGTCCAAGACCATATAAGGAGACAACAGTTTCCCCCACCAATAGGGGACACTTTGCACATCAACGACTTGACAATTTAGTGTGTGGACAATATAATGTAGGGGCCTATAACATTGGGAAACCAAGAATAGAGATGAGTCCGGCAGAAAAACAATGTTAAGAAAATGGATCCTGAGCCTAACTCAACCCAAAAAGCTAGCTTGTGAGGCGAGGGATCGCTAAAGACCAATAATGTCACGACCCCAAATTCCCTCTGTAGGATGTCGTGATGGCACCTAGTCTTTAATACTAGGTAAGCCTATCAATGCGGAATAATAATAAATATCTGAAATAAATAAACTACAATTCAAACAATTTCTAACTCTCAAAACCCGGTAGAAATAAGTCACAAGCTTCTAAGAATTTATCCTCAATGTCTCTATATATATCAAGGTCTAAAGAAAGTAAGAAAGCAACATAATAATGATAGAAGGGGACTCCGGAGTCTGCGGACGCTGGCAGACATACTTCGAAGTCTCCGTGTACAGGTAACTCACTGATGTCGGGGCTGGTATGGAGTACCTGGATCTGCACAAAAAGATGTGCAGAAGCGTAGTATGAGTACACCACAGCGGTACCCAGTAAGTGCCAAGCCTAGCCTCGATAGAGTAGTGACGAGGTCAGGTCAGGCCCTACTGGAAAATAATAATGGCATGGTAAAATTTTAACAATATAATAAAATAAAATGACAATGGAAATGAATCAAGTAGCATGTCACCATTTAATTACTCAAAATAATGACAAATAATATCTCGTGGAATCAAAACAGAATTCCTTTCAACTTTAAAAAATCACAACAAATAATTAAAGGCCACTGTGGCCATAAATCAATATCAATAAGGGCACTCACGAGGTACCGCCTCGTAGTCCCAAATCATAAATAAATTCATAATATCTCATTTCCTTATCTCATCGCGGGCGCCTTTACAATTTATTTTAAAGAAAATATTTTTCCCGAAATAGCATCCCGCGTTTTAGCCATCCTTATCACACCGCATGACTTCTAGTAGTTCCCCCTACTAGCCACACGTATCAAGCCACCCTTATCTCACCGCATGCGTTTCAATACCCAGACCTTATACCACCGCATGCGTATCAATATCGCAATATATCACAATTTGCACCTCAAGTGCTCAAATAATTTAACTTGCCAAAATAATTCAACAACAATATTTTTTCACAATAAAGAGCTCACGGCTCATGCCAAAATAAATCATCAATAATATTCCACAATAAAGAGCTCGCGGCTCCATCACAATGAGTACGGAAATCTTACAAAATATTCGGGAATAAATAACTCAACAAAATAATATTTTAAAATTTTAATACACTGCTTAAATACCAAATTTAAAATGTCAAATAATTTATATTAATAATATTTAATTTAAGGTGGGTTGCTCTAATGGTAAGCACCCTCTACTTCCAACCAAGAGGTTGTGAGTTCGAGTCACCCCAAGAGCAAGGTGGGGAGTTCTTGGAGGGAAGGATGCCGAGGGTCTATTGGAAACAGCCTCTCTATCCCAGGGTAGGGGTAAGGTCTGCGTACACACTACCCTCCCCAGACCCCACTAGTGGGATTATACTGGGTTGTTGTTGTTGTTAATTTAAGGAAAATCACCCTTCAAATAATGCACAGAATAAAAGAAACCAAGTTTCAACTAAACAGATAAAACAATTAGCAGGAAAAAGTCAAGCAAATTTAAAGTATAAACATTAAATCAATGATGAAGAACATAACGAAATAAAATAATTTAATTAATGCGCAATAGTGATCTACACAATTTAAAAACATAACCTTTCACATTTAGCCCGTGTACACATTCGTCACCTCGTGTATACGACTTTCCACACATTACAATTATCAATTCTAGAGGAAATTTACCCCACACAAAGTTAGACAAGTCACTTACCTCGACTTGCTCCAATTTAACCAAGTAGTATGCTTTTTCCTCGATTTTCCGACTTTGATCGACTCGAATCTAGTCATAATTAATTCGATACAGTCAACAAAAATTATAGGAATCAATTTCATAAGAAAATACTATATTTTCAATAAAATCCGAAATTAGCTCAAAAATTGCCCGTGGGGCCCACGTCTCGGAATCCGGCGAAACTCACAAAATCCGACAACCCATTCGATTACGAGTCCAACCATACCATTTTCACTCAAATCCGACTCCGAATCGACACCGAAATCTCAAAAATTCGTTTCTATGAGATTTCTAAAAGTTTCTCAAAATTTCAATCTCAAAGCACTAATTAAATGGTGAAAACAATGATATATTCGTGTATATTGACCAAATCCGAGTTAGAATCACTTACCCCAATGTTTTTCCTTGAAAATATATCAAAATCGCCTCTCCTCAAGCTCCAATTCGTCAAAAATGGCAAATCGAACGAAGTCCCCTGTTTTTATAACTTACAGATCTGTCCACGCTGCCTTCAAACCTGGACCTCGATCATGGGGCTTGATCATGGCCTCGATCCTGGGGCTCGATCATGGCCCTCGATCCTAGGGCTTGATCGCAGCTAGCAGCTGTTTTAAGTCCAACTTTTTATCCGTTAACCATCCGAAACTCACCTGAGGCCCTCGGGACCTTAACCAAATACACCAGCAAATCCTATAACATCATACGAACTTATTTGAAACCTCAAATCCCATCAAACAACGCTTAAAATCACAAATCACACCCCAATTCAAGCTTAATGAAACTTAAGAATTTCCAACTTCTACATTCGATGTCGAAACCTATCAAATTAAGTCTGATTGACCTCAAATTTTGCACACAAGTCATAAATGACAAAACGAAGCTATGAAAAGTTTTGGAACTGGATTCCGACCCCGATATCAAAAAGTCAACTCCCCGGTCAAACTTCCAAACTTTAAATTCCTATTTTAGCCATTTCAAGCCTAATTTCACTACGGACTTCCAAATAAAATTCAGATCACGCTTCTAAGTCCTAAATCATCATACGGAGCTGTTGAAATCATCAAAATTCTATTCTGGGGTCGTTTGCACATAATTCGACATTCGGTCACTATTTAAACTTAAACTTTTAATTATTCATCAAAATTACATATCTCGAGCTAGGGACCTCGGAATTTGATTCCGGGCATACGCCCAAATCACGATACAGACCTACCAGAACTGTCAAAACATTGATCCGAGTCCTTTTGCTCAAAATGTTGACCAAAGTCAACTCAGTTGAGTTTTAATGCTCTAATTCACATTTTAATCCATATTTCACATAAAAACTTTCCGGAAAATTTTACGGACTGCGCACGCAAGTCGGGGAATGATAAATAGTACTTTTCGAGGTCTTAGAACACATAATTAATTATTAACTTTAAAGATGACATTTTGGGTCATCACAAATAAATAGAAAACAATCGATTCCCTCAGCCAAGTTGGGACACTTAACACACACCCGCATGCGCAGGACTTGACATCTGGTGTGTGGACAATATAACATGGGAACCTAACATTGGGGAACTGGAAATAGAATTGGGTCTGGCTCTGGTACCATGTTGAATTGTTAGACCATTTCATCTAAAAGTACTTTAAGCTGTTAGAGAATCTTCAACAGAAAGTAACAAAGCCGTATTAGTCGTGATGATGCCTTCAACAGATCAAAATTCGGGCGACGACTGAGTTTGCTCGAAGGGAGCCGCGGGGGTGGGGAGACAGGGAAGAAGATGAAAACCTATGATCAAGGCGCATGACCTATTATTAGCGTTACTGAGAAATCTTGACTAATTGTCAATGATAGCTCTATCTTTCTGTGTAAATCTATTTGCTTATAACCAAGTGCATAACCTGTTATTAATGTTACTGAGAAATCTTGTGTAATTGAAGATGATAGTTCTTATCTGCCCGGATAATTCTACTTGCTAATAGTCTAATATACCTTCAGCCGCTCAGAACATCGTCTGCTTCTTCGGTCTGATAATGCGGATAGCCGACTCACTCCCCTTGGTCGTGAAATCGGTTTAATAGACGATAGAAGGTGGACGATGTACCAGAACAAGCAAGCTCGTATTTCAGAGGAGAAAAAGCGGTTGAAAACGGTTAGAACTTCAGGTCAGCATTGTTCTTTTCCTTGTCCCTATGCTCGTTGGGGGACATAATATTGTGATAACCTAATTGCTTGTGCTTATACATAAATCATAATTCTAGAGGTAAATATCTGAAGTCTTTTGCTCATTTGAATTTCCTGTCAAGCTAAATGCCTGTTTCATTTGCTTCCAGGTGGAGAGTTGGCTGCTGAAATTACTCTACTCTCTGGTCAGCCAGTAAGGGATTCATCAACATTAGAGAGCCTGCTTAAGAAACCACATATACAATATGAAGTTTTTGATAAGCATGGGTTTGGAAATCCCACCCTGTCCAGGATGGAGAAACAGTGTGTAGAGATTGATATCAAATACGAAGGCTTCATTGTGCGCCAGCAGAGCCAACTCCAACAGGTAAACAATGATTCACTTTGGCTCTTTTTATTGTATCTGCAGGCACTCGATGGTCTGTTGAACCTCCATTGCTCCGCCTTCAAAAGCCTCTATATCTCTAACGGATCGGTATCTCATATCTTTGCGGTGTTGATTTTCTGCTTGTAGATGGTTCACCAACAGCACAAACCAATTCCCGAGGACATAGATTATTATGCGATGATGACTTTGTCACTTGAAGCACGTGAAAAACTCTCAAAGGTATTTTCTGCCTCATTTGCATAGCACTGTAGTCTTCTTGTGTGTGCAAATTTTTAGTTATTTGCCTGATACTTTTTACAAGCTCACTGGTTTAGATCTTTCTGCAAAGATGACATATTGTGCCTAAATACTCTCTATTAAAATTTCTATGATACAATTTCTTTATTTAGATGTTCTGAAATGTTTGATACCATCCACCAATAATATTATTGGATACAACTTCCACAGTTCAATGACTCCTTCAATTGGTGAAAAAAAGTGAACATAAGCAATAGAGATTGTTTACCCCCAAGATTGGTGAATTGTCATGATAGCTTGAAGCTGTTTCAAAAGATCACTGTATGGGGCTTTTACTGTTTATTTCCATATATGTATTTCCACAACGGGAGGTTGAAAGAAAAAATGAGGGGATGATTAGGAAGACCATGATACACAAAGGATTAGTAATTGAGAAACTGATGTTTTCTCCCTCAAGTTAACTTGTCACTTGTTTTTCTAACATTTTCATTATATGTCAAACTAATATTGGATGCACCTATTCCAGGTGCATAATTGAGGCAATGGTATTAAGTACTTGGTATAAATTTAATTGTCTGGTAATGATGGCAAAGATGATGTCATGATCCTCCTTTCTTTCTTCTCTTAGTTCTTCATTGGCATCCCTGTACTTTGTCTTGACAAAGAGAGAGATCTTGGTTGTAGGACTGGGTCTTTTGACAGTTGCCTGACATTTAACATGATCGTATCTTCTTTATGCATACAGGTTAGGCCGCAAACAATTGGGCAAGCAAGTAGAGTTGGTGGAGTTAATCCTGCGGACATTACAGCACTCCTCATTATTCTTGAATCTAACAGGAGGAAAGCCCAAGAGCCGAGTAAACAACAAGCAGTACTTTCATGAAGGTACCAATGAACAACTTCCTTAAAAGTTATCTTCAAAAGACAATCCTCTCTTAAAACCAGCACCCATCCTTCTCTGCGTCATCTTTAGATCAATGAAATTCATGTCCTTATTTAACCTGCTGGATATCCTCTAACGAGGGACCAATTGACATAGCGGATGCATGAGTCTTCCTTTTTTCATCTGAGATTTTGTAGAGTGAAAACAAAACCAAAGGTATATATCTACATGAGTTGTAAGATCAAAAGAAATCAAGCTTGCCTTGTCCCCCTCCACACACACAACCACCCGAATCAACGACGACAAAAAAGGGAAAGAAGTTAATTATTGCATGTATAGTAGAAGAGTCATATCCTATGTAATTAGGCAGATGTTGGTTAGTTATGTACTTTCAGTTTTGTCTTATTAATTTTTAATTAAAATTCTAGCAAGCCCTTTGTGTGGTTCCTTTTTTTTTCTTTTTCATTTCTTCTTCTCTTTTCGCCTAGATTTTACCTCGTTTCTGCAGTTTTAACACACCTCATTTGTTACCCTGTGGTTTGATAACTTTTACTTGAACTTGGATTGTTAAAGCTTAATGTTATTTATTTTATGGATAGGGAAAAGAATGAATGCTTAACAAGTTGAGTTGGAAAAAAATGAAATGCTTGACAAGTTGACATGCAATATAAAGCAGCAGCCACGTCATAATTAACTTTTTCTGAGTAATACTTTTCAAGAGGTTAAAGTCATTAATCAACATCCGTATCCATCCAGTAGAGCTTTGAAAACTTGATCATAGAATTTGTTTGAAGGTTTTCCTAGTAGCAAATGCTTATAACAATATAAGCATGCAATAAAAATTCTAGAAATTAGTAGCGTACATATCCTTTTAGGACAAGTCAAAATCTTTTACCTGGACGATGTGGCTACCGATCTTCTTAAGGAAATTTTACCTCATGACGCTAGCAATCTTATTACCTGTTTGGCCAAACTTCTAAAATCAGTTTATTTTAAAAAGTAAATTTAAGAAAAATACTTCTAGTGAGAAATAGTTTGTGTTTTTTCTCTGATGCAATTCCGAGTGGAAGAACTTCTGACTTCCCCCAAAGAGCTTAATACCGGAAGGAAATATTGGTGATACGCCGAGAGATACTGGAAATTCTACAAAGAAGTACATTTGGACTATAGAACTGGTCCTTCCTGCTTGCAGAAATGAATGGATGGGGGCTTGGTTCTCTATTTCCGGGCGGGGGTGAAGGTCATAATTGGCTAATTAATTTTAAAAAAAAAATTTGAGCAACAATTAAGTCAAACTTTTAAAAAGTATTTTTAAGCGTATTTTTCTCAAAAGCGTTTTAAGAAAAATATATTTTTTGAAAGAAATTTACTTTTTCTACCTCTCAATAACTGTTTTTGCTTTACTTTAAAATATTTTTTTACTTCTAAAAGTTTGTTCAAACACCTTTAATTTTGAAAAAAAAAAATTACTTTTGGCAAAAAAAAAAAAAGGACACTTTTAGCCAAAATACTTGTCAGAACACTTTGCTAGCGTTTGGTGATAAAGTTGGAGTCATTATGGCCAAACGGGTCCTTTACCTCCGCTCTTCATTCGCGAACTTCCATAGTCGTTTCTCCCTTTACGAAGTTCTTGCGTTGGAAGTAAAATTTCAAGAGATACAATTTTCCTTTAGAAGCCATTTCCACATTCTCTATGAAGTTTGAAATTGGTTATGTTCACTTGTTAAAACATGTTGCCCTTCAATCTAATTTCCTGCTTCTCTTGTATACTCAAAGCACTTGGTCAACCCACATCACCCTTGAAACAACATTCCATGCAATCACACGACCACAACAAGTTCATAACGTGTTTCTAATCACTACTACAACATGGTCTAGGTTGGAGTATTGCGCTGCATTTGTGCTATTACGAGGGATGACATCTTTATATATATTTAAAAATACGGAAAGGGCCTGATAAACCATTCTACTTTGCTTTATTGTTCAATCTTGTCCCCCGTTATACTTTCCGTTTAGATTTGTCCCTGCCGTCCATCAAAGTTCTAACTTTGCCCCTTATTTTAACGATTGAGACAAAAGAATGAACCAATCCAACTCAAGAAATAACCCAACCCGACCCATTCCCCAACTCTTACTTTTCCCCCAATTCTTCACATCAAGATCAAAATATTACTAATTTCAGATCTCAAAATATCACTATTGAGCTCCTAGTTTGAAAAGAGAATTGAATATTGGTAAAAACGATGCTCTAAAGAACGAGTCACATGATAAAGTTAAAATCTTGAAAAGTCTCTTGAAGTCTTCTGTGAATAAGTTAGCAATAGCACCCATACCTTCTTTCGAATCGAATCAATAATTATCAATCGTAAAAAATCAGCCACAAAGTATAGATTTTGGTGATAAAATTGGAGTCATGAAGGCAAAGCAGAGCAATTCAGCACCAAAATCATAAGAAATTACTAAATGGGCGTGCTAGAATTGGCAAGTATAGGTGGTTGGGATATTTTTCCGGTCAAGCGGTGGTGGCAACTCCATCAGAACTGCCACCGTTTGAGCACCACTTGACACCATATAAAGGGCCTTTGGCAAATAAAGTGTTGGAGAAATGAAAGAAATTTTTGGGTCGTTCTCTCTTTTGCTATTACACAAAATCAATAATTATTTTTCTTCTTTTCATTAAGTACACATTACTTTCATATTTTTTTGGTTTCAAGATGATTAGTGGATTCTAAAGTATTTGAATCAACGAATTGAGTTGCGTGGTTTACTTTTGGAGGAAAAAGAGCAAAGAAAGAAGAGGAACAGAGATATGTTTCTCGGTCGTAAATTCGATGATCAAAATTTAATTTTCAATATTTTGGAATGTGTATTTGCTTGAGTATCATCATTTTGATATTTATCATTGAAGTGAGTCTAATAGCATGTTTGACCAAGCTTCTAATCATGTCAAAAGTGCTTTTTCTAAATATGAGATGTTTGGCCAAGTTTTTTTTTTTTGAAAAAAAGTGCTTCTGGCTGGAAGCAGAAGCAGAAAAAAATAGCTTCTCTCCAGAAGCAGAAGCAGTTTTGACTTTTCTTCCTACCAAAATACCCTTTGCAAAATATTATATATACCAAAATAACCTTACTTAGTTTAAACTATTAAGTAATGTAAAACGACTTTTGGGATGAACTTTCATATTTATTGGATGACTTTTTGATATATTTAAATTATCTTGAAAGAATAAAGTACTTTTCAATTTTATTTTTATATTTTAATTAAATAAAATAAAAAACTTAATTATTATCTTTAATAATAAATATTTATAATTATTTATCTACTTATATAATAGTATTAACTATTAATCAAATCTTTTCATGTCCTTATTTGTAATTTGACACATAAAATCACTTTTTGAAAAGCTTGGCCAAACACAAATTATTATTCAAGAGCGCTTTTCAAATTGATTTGTCAAACACAAACTGTTTTTCTCCAAAAGTACTTCTCAAAATAAGCTGATTTTTTCACCTTGGCCAAACAGGCTATAAGAGCCCGTTTGGACATAAGAATGTTTTTCACTTTTTACGAAATCAGTGTTTGGCCATAGAATTTTCAATTTTCGCTTGAAGATGAATTTTGGAATTTTTTAAAAATTTGATAAACTCCAAAAAACGGTTTTTCAAAATTTTCACTCAGATTACTCACAAAAATTCAAAAACAACTCAAAATTATATTCATGTCCAAACACAACTCTAATTTTCAAATACTATTTTCACTTGAAAAAGAAAACTTCACTTTTTTTTTGAGAATTTTACAATTCTTATGCCCAAACGCCCATTAAGTTTTGATCTTCACGAAAGAGAAGTGAGTTGGGAATGAGTGTCGGGTAATAGGTTAAATTGAGGGGCGGGTTTTAAAATTGGGGATGAGTTTTTTGTTCATAATGTGCCACATGTCTCAACCATTAAAATAGGGGCAAAACTAGAACTTTGATGGACGGCAGGGGCAAATCTGAACGGAAAGTATAACACAAGACATGATTGAACAATAAAACAAAGTAGAGAGGTATATCAGGCTCTTTTCCGTTAAAAATAATATAATTTTATTTTTTTTTATTTTAGACTTAATGATATATTTTTATAGCTTAAGAATTGTATTTATATGTAAGGTCACTAATAAAAAAAATATTGAACTCAATGCTAAATCAAATACCCACATAAACTAAAACGATAGGATATAGTAGGGATTAAATATACCTACTTTCTTTGCACTTAAGTGCCGTTTGGTTAGGGTTTGAGGAGATTTAGATCCCGTTTAAGAATTTTTTTCCTTTTTTCAAAAAAAAAATTAAAATAATTTTTGGTTATAAAAAATTTACATTTTTTAAATCCAATTTGAAAATGTATTTTCGAATTTGAAAAACTGCTGAGAACCAGTTTTTCAATTGAAAAATTAGAAAGTTGATATTTTTAAGTTTTATAATTTTACCCTATATTTATTAAATTTATAAAAGGACCCAAACTAGTTATTAAACTTAGATAACACCTACAACTACCCACCATCTCATTCAGTGGCCTTGGACTATATTTTGATATTCACTGTTGATATCTACAATTTATACTTTTAACTGAAGGAGCCACTACAACTTCTATTAGAGATTGTTCGTACAGTTAAATAATCAACATGTTTGATTGTTTGTTTCAAGTAGGATAATCAAGTCGGGTGGTTTTGATATTTTTTATAAATTGTGGGGTATAAACCATATTTCATGGTTTTGAAAAAAGTACATCCAAATATGTTACAAAAACTATAACCAAACACAAATTCATCTTAAAATCAAATTTTAGTGAAATTTCAAATTTGGAAAAAATCTTAAAATTTATGTCCAAGCGCCTACTTAATTTCCGCATATAATTCAACATTAATTTGTTCAGTGTTTGGTTATTACTTTTGGATTCCTCCTAAATAATACATCTCCACAATTATGTGGGAGTTTATGCATTATTTTATAGCGGGATAGAATATGGAATAAAAATGCATATGCTAGTAATACATGAATCAAAAATACTAAATGTCACTCCCCAAACTTAGGCATGGATGTAACACGACATCCGGTGCCTTACTACATTTGACCGAGTAAACCAACTAGCTGACTCAATCAACATGTGAGTCATGCTACATGCGAAAGATAGACTAACACATGCTGATATACTAAAAGTCTAAAAGGGCAGCCCGGTGCACTAAAGCTCTCGCTATGTGCGGGGTCCGGGGAAGAGCCGGACCACAAAGATTTATTGTACGCAACCTTACCCTGCATTTCTGCAAGAGGTTGTTTCCACGGCTTGAACCCGTAACCTCCTGAATGATATAAATCAAGTGCGGAAACACTAATATAAATCTGAAACGTATTTGTTGCCAACATTGCTTAACATGAAAAGCATGCAACTTTGTCTAACTGTTACTCTAGTTTATGAAGCCTCTAATGAATTACTGAAAATACTGATTGTTTGCAAATACTAAAAGAATGTAAAGTAATGATAATGCCCCGGAATAACTAAGGCTCACCAAATAGTTGGTACGAGAATCCTAGCACTCTGAATCATCAACCAAGATGAAAGCCCCGGGCGAAAGGGACGTTAGTATATTTGAATTGCACATGGTATGTAAAGCAACTGAAAGAAAGAACTGTAAATACTGAAACTGAAACTGAACTGATAGTTGATAACTAAATTGAACAAGGAAGTAAAGATATGAATACTCCTTATTATGAATGTTGAACCACTTGTTTATCTGAATAAATAAAGAGGAATTTTCTTAAATCACTATCGTTTAGTGACTATTAACTTCCTATAGCTACTATTAAGTTGTTACGGTAGTGTATTCACATGTATTCGCGCTGTTGTCTTCATGAATACAACAACAAAAAGCGCCTAAAATCAGGGCAATTCGGATGTACGCGCATGTATTCACATGTATTCGTGCCATGTATTCATGAATACAACAGTAAAAAACGCCTAAAATCAGGGTAGTCCAACTGTACGCGCATGTATTCACATGTATTTGCGCTACTATATTCATGAATACAACAGTAAAAAGCGCCTAAAATCAGGGCAGTCCATCTGTACGCGCATGTATTCACATGTATCCGCGCCATGTATTCATGAATACAATAGCAAAAAGCACCTAAAATTAGGGCAGTCCAGTTGTACGCGCATGTATTCACATGTATTTGCACTGCTGTATTCATGAATACAGTTGTACGCGCATGTATTCACATGTATTTGTGCCATGTATTCATGAATACTGTGACGGCAATCCCTTAAAAATAAGTATGTCCAGCTATCTAAGAGAGAGGAAAAACATAAATAGAGTATTTCATGCCTTATTTCATGCCTCAGTGGTAGTATATACCATAAAATACTTATTTTGCTATAAAATATAAAAGGTAGCTATAGAAAATAATATTTTAAAATAATTTTTGTTTATAATAAATATAGTGTATACTTTTGCTATAGGAGGTAAAATTTTCATAAATAAACTATGGCCTCAGGCCCAATATATATGTGCACGAGTTACGTCTATAACTGCGGCCTCAGGCCCAAAGATGCATAAAGCATAAACTACGGACTCAAGTCCAAATATGCATAAAGCATAAACTACGATCTCATGCCCAAATACATGTGTTCAACATTCAAGAATTTAAAATCAGGAACTGAAAATCATATTGTAATACATGATACTGAAATACTGAATTATACTGAGTTACATGATATTAGAATGTTGAATAGGACTAGACTGAGACATATATTCATGACCTATTTATGAGAACCGAAGCTTCAACTGTTTATGACATGCTGAGTGATCTAGACTGAGACTCATGGGCATCAAACATAATCCATATTGATTACGCACTGAGCTCACAACATTCGAAATGAAACTCATGAACGAATTATGAAGCTAGAGAATAGAAGTTCTGCAACTATTCAAGGAACTATGCTTAATTATATTTCTAAGGTAATTAGTAACGTTGTAAAAGAAACGTAGTGTAGGAAAAATTATTAACATTTCCAAACGTAGATAGTTAGCCCCACATACATTAACTTCATGTCCTTGAGCGTAATACAACATTCACAAACCCTTTCAACTTTAATATATAGCAACACAAGTCAAAGGGATTCCATATTAGCAATAATACTCATATTTTGGTCACTTAGGCATTTGATAAAACACTTGGTGGACATAAATCTTCATAGCTCTTATTAATGGTATTTTCTTCACCCAATTCTCACTCTACTACTTCTAGGTGATTATACAATCCCAAATAGAGGTAACTGACACCATTTCTCATCACCCAAATATTTACAACAATTTTATGTCAATAAACCGAAACCTTAGCTTAGTTCATGCGATTTTATTTATTAAAACCATTTACTAATCTCCCAATAACTCATAAATTCACAACTATAAATGACTAGGGAGTAGAAACATTACCTTTTTGAAGTTTAATCATCTTGAAGTCGAGTTCCAGGGTTTCTTTTCTCAACAATGATGTCTGAATCAAATATCTAATGATTTGAAGGGTTTACCCATGTTAATAAAGTGTTAGAGAATTGAAATTAATTTAGAATCATAATTAGAACTTACCTTGGATAATGTAGGGACCTTGGAGGAAGTTGGGTTCTTGAGAAATTTCTTTCTAGGGCAAATTTTCATATTTTGGGATGTAGGGGATGAGTTAGGGCTTATAAAATGATCCGCTGGGTGCGCGTCCACGCAGCTAAAGGCCCAACAACGCACCTGAACGCACAGCAAGGGCAGTGGCACTGCCACAAGTGTGCTTCCGCGCAGACTGTGCATTATCCAGTAAAACGCGCATAACTTTTTACACGAAGATCCATTCTGGCTACGCAATATATCACTTGAAAGGTATTTCAAAGGACTACAATTTTCATGTTTTAAGTTTTCTCAAATTCCTAATAGACTTTCACGAAATAAGGCTGGAATATAGACCTTTCATAAACTTCCGTCGATTTTATCGAATTTTATGCACCTCACTCTCCATCTTGATTCCAAAACAACTTTTTCTACCCATGCTTATCCCGATAGGACTTCACATGTCTAAAATATCACATTAATACTCATTTAACATATCCACACGTAATATGAATTTACGAAGTGTTATACTAAAATGACAAAACTAAAAATAAACAAACTCTTACTTTATTTAAAATTTTTTTTTAAAATAAACATATATTTATATTATTCCTTATATACTATTTGTGTTATATCAACGTAAATAATCATTCATTATAATTCTTACATTACTAATCGTCCGCATTACAGTCCTAGCATAAAATGTCTCTAAACCAAACTACTCTTTAAAGGACTACTTAGGTTTTATAGCAATAGCAATAGGCGTTAGAGAGGGGTTTTTGAATTTCAAATTGTGGAGCCGAAAGCGGGAATAAAATGCAAGGAAGCAGAGGACTCGAAGCACAAAGGAGCATTTTCTCCATTGTTCTGCAAAAAACTTACTGCTTCACCACCATCACTATACTCTCTCTATTACTCAGAAATGGCTAAGCCGCCGCAACAGCAGCAACCTCGAAGCCTTAATCAACGCCATACTCAGATTCTGATTAATCTTTCCGCTTCCCATTCTAAACCCCCTCTCGGTACTTTCTCCTTGTTTATTTATCTTCTATATATATATATATATATTATAATTTCCTTGAACCGGCTACTCATTGTTTGATGTTTTTTTTAATGTAGATGATATGACAAAATTGGAAGCTAGGCGACGTTTCAATCAAAATGATGTCGTTCCCACTTTCTCCGCAATCACAGATTCTGAACCTGATTCTTCTCCCTCTACTGGTATTTTTTTTATTACATATATTCGCTTATTTTTCTGCTAAGTCGATTTTCTTCCTTCTGTTGAATTTTTGAAGCTGTTTTTTTTGTGTGTGGTATAGTTCCATTTTCTTCAAATGATAATATAGGAGACGACGGCGTTCCTAGTTTCTCCGGGATTGCCGATTTTAGTCCCGATTCTGATACAAAATCTTCTCCTCCTGGTATTTCTTTTACCTATATAGTCTTATTTTTTCGTTTAGGCGAAGTTTGTTTTTCTTCAAAAGCTGATTATTTTGTGTGGGTATAGTTCGATTTTCTTCGAATGATATAGGAGACGACAGCGTACCTAATTTCTTCCGGATTGCTGATTTCAGTCCCGATTCTGCTACAAAATCTTCTCCTTCTGGTATTGTTTTACCTATGTAATCTTTTTCTTCTATTGAGGCGAAAAAATTTCGCCTTGTTGCTCAAATAGGGTACCAGATTTAAT
>AWOL01S0050306.1:8190-38089 GCA_000715115.1 Nicotiana otophora
CCAGTTCATGGCATCATTTTTGCGGTCAATCATGCGGGAAGCATACGTGTTCTGCGGTCCATTCCTCAACCATATACCTGAGTTCGGAGGGTCCATTTTTCTATTTTTATAACCCGACCCCTATTTGATAAATAACCTTAGGGGCTCATTTTGAAGGGAATGTCTGATGATTGTAGAGAGAAGTAAGAGTATTTTAGAGAGAGAAGGAGGAAATCTAGCATTCTTATCACATATTCTTGTACCAATCTTCAAGAATCAAGGAAGCCTATCACTAGATTATCATCTATCCGGGTAAGTCCTACTCCTAAGCTTTCATGCAAGAGTTTATGAGTTCAAGTATGTTGTGGGTTTGGAAATAGGCCGTGCATGTAACAATAGGTTGTAGTATGTGGGGTTAATGAACCATTTTAGTTAGATTCTTATTGAAATTGGTTGAGGTAGGAAGGGATCACCATTGTAGAGCTATGTAGTCTATTTTGCATACTAGGTGTTTGACAAAATTCCTAAGAGAGTTACACCATGGGAATCCTTCTAGTTATTAACAGATTTTTGCTATCTTCCAAAAATTTGCTATCTCTAGATGTGTTGGGGCATTGTAGTAATATAATGAAAGCTCAAAGCAAGGTATGTTGGCTAAACTACTCTCTTAGAATTGAATTCCATGATGTTCCTGTAAGTTTCAAGTATAGTTTATGTGCTAAAGCGTTATAACTTCAATTCATGTTTTAGATGAAAGTCCATTATGCATAACTTGGAAAAAATACTCAGTGCGTCTAAAACTTCTATTGCTCATATATATACTTAAGTCCTTGATTTCGAATTTTCATATTGTTGATCATCTATAAAGAAGCTTGAAAGTGAAAGAAGTGATTGGAGATATAAAGTGTCGCCAATGTACCAAGAATGAAAATTATACTTGTGGCCAATGGTGCCAAGGAAATGAAATGACGTGAGAAGGGTTATGAAATGAGCCTTGATTCAACTGTTCCAAATTGACTTCGAAAATAGATTTTCCTAAAGGCTTATGTACTCAAGTCATGCCCAAATGTGGCTGTTTTAACTAATGTTATGCTTTGTAAGTATTTCCAATGTGTTTTGAGCTCTTATATATTCATGAGTTGAAATTGTATATTACCCTTTTGGAAAAAAGTATTTCAAGAATAAATGAAGTGTTAAAGATTTTCTATTGTGACTTAATTATGTTATACCCCTTTTTGGGAAGAAAACCTTGTATGAAATCAATGTAATCAAACCCTTATTTCTCATATGATGAAACCTTATAAACTTACACTTGCTAAGGCCAAAGGTGCCAAACAGTTGATTGGAAGAGAACTCCTTGTGCAAACTATTATCGTCTTGGAAATCTAAATAGTGGTATTGTGATTACACCTCCACCCGCATACATTGGGGTGCGACGGCAGGGCCGCTTTGTGTAGAATTATGGTATTGTTATTACATCTCCACCCGCATACATTGAGGTGAGGTGGCAGGGCTGTTTTATGTAGAATTGTGGTATTGTGGTTACATATCCACCTGTATACATTGGGATGAGGCGGCAGGGACGCATTGTGTAGAATTATGGTATTGTGATTACACCTCCACCTGCATACATTAGGGTGAGGTGGTAGGGTCGCTTTATGTAGAGTTTATGGTATTGTGATTGCACCTCAACCCAAATACATTGGGGTGACAGGGCCGCTTTGTGTAAAGGTGGTTACAGAGGATCACCGACTTAAAATTTATAAATATTATTGGAAGCTCTTAATAAATTTGCTTTGACTTTAACGACTATCTAAGCCATTTATTTGTTACCATGATTCATCATATCCATGTTGTATTTCTAAGTCCTTGACGAGGTGTTTTAGTTTTTATACTAGTACTATTCCACATATACTAACATCTTTTTTTCCTGGGGCACTGCATCTTCAATGGATAAAGGTGGTTCATCAGGGGGTGGTCTTAATACTCGATAGCAGTTACTCCCTATTCAGCTGGTTTTGGTGAGCCCTACTCTGTTCCGGGCTTTATGTCATTTGACGTTGTATTTTGTGCTTTGAGATATATCCGGGGCCCTGTCGCTGGCACTTCCGTTGTACTTAGAGGCTCCGTAGATAGGTTATGGGTGGTGTTTGATGTTGGAAATGGAACTAGAAGTGTTGGTATTTGGAAAACCTATTTTTTATCATATCTATAAACTTGTAATATTTTGGAAATCGTAAATGAATATCCTTTGAGTAATGGAAATATAATGTGGAACACTTTATTCTTCTTATGGCTATCACTTATACTGATTCTTATATTGTTAATGGGCAAGGTTGGGTAGAAGGCATCTAGCAGGCTTGCTTAACTAGGGTATCTCGGTTGAGCGCCGGTCGCGCTCCCCGAGGTCAGGGCGTGACAGGTTGAGTACTACTTATGAATCGTAGTCTCATGGAGTAGAATACAAATGTTCGAGGACGAAAAGATTTGTGTGATGTCGACATTACTTCCATGATTGCCCCAGTGTCAGACTATGGTAACATTAGGACGTGGATGTTGGATAGTGGATGGATTGATTGGATTGATTTTGATGTATATCCGACGGGCTCTGTGTAGAGTATTCCTACATATCCGGATGTAAAGAGAATCAGGCCAATTGTAGTTCATAAAGGCGATGGTATGATTTGATTTTGAATTCCCCATCATCAAGCCATGATGACACTAGGTTTATTCTGAACACGAGGGTTCAGATTACCTACACACCTCATGTCAATTGGATGTAAGATGAATGATATTTGGGACTTGCCTCCGATTTCTATTGGAAAGCTCGACGTCCGAATTCAAAATCTGCCCAGTTTAATTGCTAGAAGATAATTCTATGTTGTGTCACATCTTTGATTAGAAGAGTTGACGATGTGGGGATTATGCTTCTATTTGGCTTGAGAAAGATGGATATGTGATTTTTGAACGAAATAGTGTCCCAGGTTAGAACACTAATTCGAAAGAGATCCGGGCTAGATACTGGTCCAAATTGATCGGAGCACTTTGGATTTTGAAGGAAATCCGGGTTGTGTACCGGCTCGAAGCGATATTAGAGCATTTTAATATATAAAGGAAATTCGAGTTGTGTACCATTCCGAAGCAATATCGGAGCACTGAATGTAAAAAAGAAATCTGGGTTGTGTACTACTCCGTAGCAATATCGAAGCATTTGAATGTAAAACTGACTGGTAGTTACGGTTATGAAACGATATCGGAGCATTTGTAATCTAAAAATACCCGTATTAGATTGTGGGCGCCTGTAAACTTTGAACTTGAAATGAAATGCCCATTGTCCAGGAGGGCGCTTGGAAAATTTTACTTGAAATGAAATGCACATGGTTCAGGAGGGCGCCTGGAAAAGCAGGAAGTTATTGTTTTTTTCTATGTAGAAAAATTGATGAAAGGATTCTGCTAATAATGACTCAAGCATGCAATGGATGTAAAATGATAGAATTTTGAAATGATATGGCCAGGTCTGACATAAACTGCCTACGTATATAAATGGAATTAGGCCAGAACGTAGTTCAATTGCAAAAGATGACTAAATCCGATGTGGATTACCTACGTATTCCTACCAAAGGAAGTCAAGTCACAGCATAGTTCCGAACATAGAGTAATAATTATATTATAAGAGTGGGACTGAATCTTGCGTGGGTTGCCTAAGTATCCCCCCGTGGGATATCAGGTCGGGCGTAGTTCTGTTGCAACAAAACCTACCTCTACCGTCAACGAAACTTGACTCTTTTTTGTTTTTTTGTATTTTTCGCTGTTTTGTAGCTTTTTGTAGGGAATATTTAAAAATTTGAAGAGTAAAGAAAGACTGTGATTTATTGGTCAATCATCTTTTTGACTTAACTTTGGTTGGTACCAACAATTAGTTTTTTGCATAAGAATTTCCACCATACATATTCCAACAAACCATGATCAGCTTATGGGTAATTCCTATAGCTTCGAGTGGTACCTCGTGTATACCTAAGTATCGACAAGATTTGTTCGTCTTGCTTCAATCAAAGGTTTTGAATTCTGCCTATCCTCTTGTCTCAAGTGACCTTACCACAAAGAAAGTCCAAAATTTTACACATATTTGAAGTATTATTGTATTTTGATTCTTATTAGGATATGTTTTGAGAAGTGCACTCACAGTCAGAAAGATGTTCAATGCATGCAGTTGAAACACCATATGCTTGGCCTTTATGTGAGTATCCACTAATGTGAGAACACTTGGATTAGGATCATGTCGGGCTTTGTTATCGTGTTGTAATGTAGGCTTGGGGACGGGTAGGATATTCATTTGGATGAAAGTGACTAATCCTCCTTGAGCGATGCACTGTATTCGTGCCTTCAGTGCTCAAACCATGCTTCAACGCTTGATCTTGTTATGCTTGATGCCCTTTTATTTTGTTTGACTTCTTTTGAACTTGTAGGAGATTCTTCTTCCGTTTTTAGAGCTATTATTTCATCGTTTATTTTTTTTTTAAATTTTTTTTGAGGTTTCTCACGCTTTGCAAGAGGTTTTTCCTCTTTGCTGGAGCTCCTCCTCATTGAATTTGTGGAGCTTTTCTCCTCTTTTATTTTGATTTTCCTTCTAATTTGCGAAAGTTTTCTCCTTCTTGTTGGATCCTCCTTTTGAACTTGCGTTGTTTTCTGTTTCTTTTTCTGAAATCATGTCTTCGGTCTCTTGGACTTAAGGCTCAAAAGGGTAATGCTAGGGATCAATGTCATTTGGTCGGCTTGAAGGCTCAAATGGGTCAAAGAAGACCTACGATCCTTTCCTAAACCAAGCGTTACTCAGGAATTTACCTCAACAGACATTCGGGCCAAGTCCAAGATCTACAACGCAATGCAATGAATTTAATCTAGGCTCACCACACAATGCACATGAAACGGTGAAGTCAGCTTTGTTCTTACCCTAACTGTAAGCACAAGAATTTTTCAAGTGTCATTAAGGTGTAAATAAGAGGTACCACAAGATTCTATGCTTTACCCGAAGCTAATCCTATTCATCATACCAATTTTCCACTCGTAACTTTCTCATGCCCACTCCTAACTATGTTAGTACCAACCAAGTCAATTTTTGATGATCTTTTTTTGTCTTTCTTCTCTTCTTCCTCTACTCTTTTTTTATTTTTTGATAAATGGGACAAACCGAGGAAGGGTTCCCTTTTTTTATTTTGACTTAATAACTTATTTTGTTTTTCTTTTTTTAAAATTTTTTGACTTAATCAAATTTTTGTGATTTTTGGAAAATGAGACCGAACCCGAAGGTTGTCTACGTATCTCATTGAAATGAGAATTAGGTCAAGTATAGTTCAAGAAGATTAGACAGAAAATATTTTTAGATTTGTATTTTATTTATTTTATTGATTTTTGAATAATAGAATTTTTTGATTTTGATAAAGAGAATTGAATGTAAAACATGCTTTGTCGTTATTGTCCCGAAGCGATATTGAAGCATTGAGTGTTAGACGGGCTTTGTAGTTATCGTTCCGAAATGACGTCAGATCATTGAGTGTCAGACAGACTTCGTATTTACCGTTTTGAAGCGATATCGAGAGCATTATGTCACGACCCAAACCTCAACACGTCGTGATGGCGCCTATAACAGTACTAGGCAAGCCGATAACCACAAATAACTACATATTTTTAAATTGAAAATAAGATGAAATATGTTTAATAGTAATAACTCTCATAAATTGTCGATAAGATATATTACAACTCAAATACAAAATCCCCCAAAACGCTAGGTGTCACTGATTACACGAGCTACTAAAATGTCAACATAGTCAAACTACAAATACAACAGTCTAGTAAGATAGAACAGTGCTAAATAAACTGAAAGGAAGGAGAGTCGAGGTCTGCGGACGCCAAAGCAGCTATCTCAAAAGTCTCCAAGTTGATGAAGCTCCAAATCTAGTAACCACACTGACCAGAAGTACCTGGATCTACACACGAAGTGCAGAGTGTAGTACAACTGACCCAACATACTCATTAAGTAACAGAACTAATCTTGGGCTGAAAGCAGTGACGAGCTCATATAGGTACAGTCCAAATCCCGATAATAACAATAATAACTCAGAGAGAAATCCAATAATTAGTTTGTAGACAGTACAGAAATATAAACATAGTTTCTAGTTTATAAGAGTTTAAGCACCACATAGATAGAATATGCCAAGTATGACCAATATAAAGAATGTCACATCTCGATATCTACATGTCAAGTATGTATGTCAACTGTAATGCAACACAGTGATAAAGTCATATACTCATACTCTCGGAGTATTCATCCTCACTCAGCACGCTCAATCACTCGGCAGTCTCAATCACTCGGCACTCGCACTCAGCACTCATCGGTACCTATGCTCACTGCTGGTGTGTCAGACTCTGGAGGGAAGGATCCTGCCCAAGCGCTAATATAAGCCAATCATGGTGTGAATCAATAAAGCATGTTGCAACATGCAACCCGATCCCATAAATATCACTCACAATCAGGCTCTTGGCCTCACTCAGTCATCAATCTCTCCAGTCTTCCAGGCTAACAAATCTCATGACAATCAGCCCAAACAATGATAATATGATGTAATAATAAATGGCAACAGAGAATGAGATATGATATGCAAATGATAGATATGACTGAGTACATAATTGCAGTTTAAGCAAATATTTCAACAACAGAAGTGACCTCCGTGGGTCTCAACAGAACAAGTATATAGTCTAAGCATGATTTCTAACATGGATTATAGCTCAATTACTCTAACAAGTAGGAGTTTAATGAATAGCAACAAGGTTTGACAACAACACAGTACAACAGAATCAACCGAGTCACAATTACCATGGTGCACGCCCACACGCCCATCACTTAGCATGTGCGTCACCTCAACACCAACCACATAACAAGTATTTCAGGGATTTATACCCTCAGAACCAAGTTTAGAAGAGTTACTTACCTCAAATCGCGCAAATCTCTACTCCAACAAGCCCTTGCCTCGTGAATCAGCCTCCGAACGACTCGAATCTAGCCACAAATAACTTAATACGATCAACACATGCTATAGGAACCAATTCCATTCGATAAAGCTAAGTTCTTTAATAAAAGTCAAAACGTCAACCCAAAAAGTCAACCCCAGGCCCACATCTCGGAATCCAACAAAATTTACCAAATCCAAACACCCATTCAATAATGAGTCCAACCATACCAAAATTACTCAATTCCGACCTCAAATCCTCACTAAAATTCCCAAATCTTACTCTCCAATCCCTAGTCTAGAATTCCCCAAATTCCACCTCAAAAACACATAATCTAGGTAGAAACTTCCATGAGTAATCAATATTAATGAATAAAAATGATCAAAAGTGGCTTACCTCTTGAAATCTAGCGAAACCCCTCTCAAAACTCGCCATTACCCGAGCTTGCAAAGTCCAAACATGAGAAAAACCTCAAAACCCTCAATTTTATGAAGTATGCCAGACATTTCACATCTGCGGAGTCAGGGGCCGCACCAGCGATTTCGCTTTTGAGGAGAAATCTTCACTTCTGCGAAGTCCACTTAAGCCCCCGACCTAGCGCACCGGCGGTCGCATCTTCGCATATGCGGGACCGCATCTGCGGATCACTCCATCGCTTCTGCGATCCCCAACCCTACTGCCAAAATCCGCTTCTGTGGAACAGTTCACGCAGGAGCACATCTACTTCTGCGGATTTCTCCTCCACACCTGCGCTCCCCAGTCGTCTTCTTATTGCTCGCACCTGGCCACTTCTGCGGCTCTGTACCTTCTGCCAATCCTTTTGCAGGTTCGATAACACAAGATATCAGTTGTTTCAGCAATCTTCTAAGTCCAAATTTCAATCCATTAACTATCCGAAATCCACCCGAGGCCCCCATATCCATCCTAAATTCGTGAAAGTGATAGGGTAAGCGAATCGAAGAAAATAAGTATCGTCGAAGTTTGATTTTCATACTACTTGTTCCATGTTTATTAGCAATTAACGGGTGTTAGAGGATTGTCAACATCAAAACTCTCATAATTCCAAGATGCCATTTTTTCTAAAATCAGCAAGTAAAACAAAAATATGAAAAAATCAAATACAAGAAAACAAAAATAAAAGTTCAAACTTCAAACCTAGCAATATGTACACCTACAACTACACCGTTAGTTCCCCGGCAACGGCACCAAAATTTTATCACCACCAACTATGCCTTATAAAAAGGACTAAGCGGTCGTTGCAAATATAATCCAGTTTACAAGTTCGGAGTTGAATCCCATAGAGAATAATGCTTAGCTACACCTGTTCAATATTGCTAAGAAACACAAGTCCAAACAATTTCCTAATTATAGAGATGATAATATTTATTTATAACTAATTAACTAATAGCTATTATAAAGTAGTAAAATTATCAACTAAGAAGGATGAAATTTGAGACAAGACTAGGGAGGTCTAGAGTTATGATTTCCCCAATTGTCGGAATCCTTCCCGCTATGCCTTCTATAATTTCTCCTAAGTTTTCTCTACCGATCATGAGCGCTCTGAGTGTCGTAACTCTATCCCAAGTAATTACCACAATTTACTAAATATATTCTCCCGAATTACGCTAGCTGGCATTAAGTACGGCTCACTCGGATCGCACCAAGGTTTCGTTATCCCTAATCAAACCTTTAAACCCTTTGTATTGATCCCTCATATACGTTAGGAGTGATGTTGTTTAACAACTACCTAAATATGCACTCTCTTCCGAGTAATACACACTAAATAGGCACAATCCATTGAGAGCTATTCGACCAACCACAATAATAACGTAGTTGAACAAGTAGAGAAATCCAACAGCTCAATTATATAAAAGCATAACAAGATATTATCGTACAAAAGGTTCTATCAAAACTCTAGATAACAAATTAGCTATTCATAATAGTATGCAAAACTACAATACTAGAATTCATAACCAATAATGGAAATAGGAAGAAGGAAGTGAAAAACTAGTAAAAGAATTCCCCGCCTTGCTCCTACTGTGTTCTTGCGTCCTTAGGTAAACATCCTCGTCCAATGACGGTCCAATCTCGGTCTCACCTCAAAATTTATGTTTAATGACTATTTATATGTGTAGGGAAGAGACCCAAACAAAATAAACAAGTCCAGAACCAAATAGGAGACAAAATAGGCTTTACAAATTCGGAACACGCGTCGCCTTGCGACAGACCGCGCCTAGCCTGCTCTGCCGCACACCTCTAGCTCGCCTCAAGCCTCACAACACCAGCTTTGTAGCGAGAAATAAAGTTCGCATTTTAAATTCCATAGAATCTGCTTCGTTTTCAATTTCTGTTTTCTGCCTAACTTTTGCAATTCTTTGCATTAGCTTCTCTTCTTTTATCAATTCTTCTTTTGTCTTTTTCTTTTCTTTTTGTCTTCTTTTATTTTATCTTCAAATATTGCACAATTATACATCATAATATTTTCCGTCATCAAATAATCACGAACCATTCTTGTAGTGTATAAAATATACATAACATCTCTACTTTGCTCCCAATTTCGTCTTCAACGTACCTACGCATAAAATAGACTCAATTAAGCACAAATATAGTAAAGTTTAGCATTAAAGCACTTAAAATGTAAAGTAAGTAATGCACTAAAAGTATATAATTATAGACACACATTAGTTTTGATAAAGATTATTCTTATCATGAGAAAGAAGAAGAAGTTCAATATGTGAATAATGTTCAAGGGCAGAAACAACTTCCAAGGCTCAAATCAACAACAATGGCGACCAAAATAACCAAGGCAATTGGAGTTCTAACAATGAATGCAGTTCGCATAATAACAAGAATCAATGAAATTGGAGTGGAAAAAACAAGGAAATTGGTGAGGTAACAATCAATGTGATTGGGGAAATAATCAATGCAACCGGGGGTCGGGTTTTCAAAGGCCCCCAATGTATCAACAACCGAGCAAGCCACCTTCTTATGCTTCCCATGGTTCAAGTTCTTCAAACAATGAGATGTGTCGTATTGATAATATGTTTAGGCAAATGATTGAAAAGAATGCTGATTCGGATGCCCAACTTGCCTCACACAACACATCAATCTGTAATCTTGAAGTTTAAATGGGGCAAATCTCTCAAGCTCTAAATGCTCATCCTAACGGTGCACTACTGAATGACACGGTGGTGAACCAAAAGGCTGGTAACAATATGAGGCATGATATGGCGGTATCACAAGATGTGGAAGAGGCGGGAATGCACCCACCTCGGGTGAAAGGTGACTTGTAGATGATGACCAAGTGGTACAAGACGAGGACATCCCAAACAGTATTGTTCACGCAAATGATGAGGTTCATATTGATATTGATGATAGTGTTGAAGAGACTCAAGAGGAGGTGAACCCGTCTAGGGAGCACATCATTGACATACCGGAGCCGGTAGTGCAAAAGGAAAGGGCACCATTTCATAAGCCTCCACCTCCCTACCCTCAAAGACTTGCCAAGAAAAATGGTAAGAATCAATTCAAGAAGTTCATTCAAAAATAGTCTTTCAATTAATGTGCCATTGGTAGAAGCTTTGGAACAAATGTCCGATTATGCAAAGTTTATGAAAGCTCTCGTGACTATTAAGCGGTCAATGAGTTTTGAAACTATCGAGGTCACTCATCAAGTGAGTGCAATTGTTCATTCCCTGGCTCCTAAGTTGGAGGATCCCGGTGCTTTCACGATTCCTTGTGCAATTGGGAGTGCCATGTTTGCTAAAGCTCTTTGTGATATTAGGGTGACTATCAATTTGATGCCCTATTGGGTTTTCAAAACATTGGGAGTTTGGCAACCAAGACCCACATCTATGAGGTTGCAAATGGCCAATCGTACCATGAAGAGGCCGTTGGGTGTGATTGAAGATGTTATGGTCCGGGTTGATGAGTTCATTCTTCCAGAAGACTTTGTTATTCTAGATTTTTAAGTTTATTATGAAGTTCCTATTATTCTTGGGAGACATTTCCTTGATACGGGTATGGATTTTTGTGATGTGGAAGCCAAAGAACTCACATTTAGGGTTTGTAACACTCTGTAAATTTGGATTAGGTGTGGATGTGTTAGATGCATATTAATTTGATATTTTAGACATGTGAAATCCTATAGGGATGATTATGGGTGGAAATAATTGTTTTTGAATCAAGACGGTGAGTGAGGTGCATAAGATTCGATACAATCGACTAAGTTTATGGAAGGTCTGTCTTTCAGCCTTATCTTTAGATATCCGTTAGGAATTGGAGAAACCTCAAAACATGAAAGTTGTATTTATTTGACATACCTTTCTAATGATATATTATGTATCCCTAACGGATCTCTGTGGAAAATGTTATGTGCATTTTACTAGACAATGCACAGTATGCGCGCCCAGGTGTGCGGGTAGCTGTTTCCATGCATGGTCGCGCACTTGTGGTAGCGCTATTGCCCTTGCTGTGCATTAAGGTGGGCGGATGGTTCTTCAGCTGTGTGGGGCTGCACTCGGGAAGACGTTTTATTGTCCCTACTTCGTCCCCCACAACCCAAAACACAAACACTTACTCTAAAAAGGGGAGCTCTCAAGAACCTAACTTCGTCCATGGTCCCTCCATCATCCAAGTTAAGTTATAATGATGATTCTAAGTTAATTACAATTCATCAACACCTTATTAACATGGGTAAACACTTCAAATTATTAAATATTTGATTGGGACATCATGGTTGAGAAAAAAATCCTAGAACTCTAATTCAAGAGGATTGAACGTGAAAAGGTAATATCTTCACCCTCTAATTGATTACATCATTGTATAAATGATCTCTAAGTTCATGAGATATGAGTTGATGGGTTTTATAGAAAACCATGACCGGTTATAGGTTTAAGTTTTAGATTGTTGATTATTAGTTTTAAGGGTGTTGTTTATCTTATGGGTGATGAAGAATGATATTGATTCTAAGAAATTTGAGATTTTTGAATTTATATAGGAGCAAGACAATGGGTTTTTGGGTTTCAAAACACCATTAATGAGGGCTATGAGGCTTTACGCCTATAAGGTGTTTGACAAAATGCCTAAGTGACCAAAACATGAGTATTATTGCTAATATAGAATCCTTTTGACTTGTATTGCTATAGATTAAAGTAGAAAGGGTTGGTAAATGTTGTATTATGCTCAAAAGCATGAAGTTAAGGTATGTGAGGCTAACTCTCTATGTTTGGGAATGTTAATAATTCTCCCTACACTACGTTCCTTTTACGACGTTACTAATTGCCTTAGAAATATAGTTAAGCCTAGTTCCTTGAATAGTTGCAGAACTTCTACTTTCTAGCTTCATAACTCGTTCATGACTTTCATTCTAAACGTTGTGAGCTCAGTGCGTAATCAATATAGACTTGGGTTTGATGCCCATTAGTCTCAGTCTAGATTAGTCAGTATGTCATAAACAGTTGAAGTTTCAGTTTTCATAATCAATTCATGAATACATTTGGCAATCTAGTCCTATTCAGCATTCCGGTATCATGTGACTCAGTATGATTCTGTATTTCAGCATCACGTATTGCAGTAAGATTCTCAGTTCCTAAATTTAAATTCCTGAATGTTGAACAATTATATTTGGGCCTGAGGTTGTAGTTTATGCTTTATGTATGTTTAGGCCTGAGGCCGTAGCTTATGCTTTATGCATGTTTGGGCCCGAGGCCATAGTTTATGCTATATGGATTTTTTGCCATGAGGTCATAGTTATGTACACGTATTCTTGAGCCTGAGTCCATAGCTTGTGCATATATATATTGGACCCGAGGCCGTAGTTTATTCAGATAAACAGGTGGTTTATCATTAAGAAGAGGGTGTATTCATATCCTTACTTCCTTTGTTCAGTTATCTCTTATCGGTTATTATTTCAGTTATCATTTATCAGTAATCATTCAGTTTCAGTTTCAGCAATTATCATTTCTGTTATCAGTTATCATTATCAATTATCAGATCAGTTTTAGTTTCAGTATTTATAGTTCTTTCTTTCAAATGCTTTACATACCAGTGTAATTCAAATGTACTGACGTCCCTTTAGCCCGGGGCCTGCATCTCACGATGCAGAAAATAATTTACAGGTTGACGATACAGAGTGCTAGGATCCTAGTACCAGCTATTTGGTGAGGCCTAGTTCTTTCGGGGCATTACCATTACTTTACAATCTTTCAGTATTTATAGTTCTTTCTTTCAAATGCTTTACATACCAGTGTAATTCAAATGTACTGACGTCCCTTTAGCCCGGGGCCTGCATCTCACGATGCAGAAAATAATTTACAGGTTGACGATACAGAGTGCTAGGATCCTAGTACCAGCTATTTGGTGAGGCCTAGTTCTTTCGGGGCATTACCATTACTTTACAATCTTTCAGTATTTATAGACAGTCAGTGTTTTCAGTACTTCATTAGAGGTTTTATTACGGTCTTTAAGCAATGTTTCTTACAGATATGTTTCAGAATCATATTAATATTTCCGCTTTTTGATTTATATCATTCAGACTTTTAGTATATCAACATGTGTTAGTTTTTCTTCCTCATTCAGTATATTATGATATCACAAGTTGATTCAGCCAACAGTCGATTCGCTCGGTCACATGTAGTCAGGCACCGGGTGTCATGTTACGTGAAGGCCCAGGTTCGGGGCATGACAGGGTTGGTGATGAGCAAGTATTATTCCATGTGTGTAAGTCTATGCGGCAACCAAATAGCAATGAGGTGTGTTCTTTTGTGGATTTGGTGACCGATATTATTGTTGATGATAGGACTGGTACAATAAATGTTTGAGATATGTTGGAAGCCATTTTGCCCAAATTAGATGACGACGAAATGGATGGTTTCATGCAATATGTGAATTATTTGCAAGGAATGGGCCCGTACAATTATGCACTACCGGTTATTCTTTCCTCTTGTTTGACTAACGTGTAGGTTGCTTCCACATTGGCGGTGTTGCAAAAGATAAAGAAGGCTATTGGGTGGACTTTGGCGGATATTCAAGGGATAAGCCATGACTTTTGCACACATAAGATAAAGTTGGAGGATGGTTCTAAACCGTCCATTGAACATCAAAGAAGACTCAATGAGGCTATGCAAGAAGTTGTCAAGAAAGCGATTATCAAGTGGTTGGATGCCAGGGTTGTCTACCCCATCTCAGATAGTTTATGGACCTCTCCGATTCAATGTGTCCCAAAGAAGGGTGACATGAAGGTTGTTATGAATGATAATAATGAGTTGATTCCTACAAGAACGGTGGTCGGTTGGAGGGTTTGTATGGATTATAGTAAGCTCAAAAAAGTTAAAAAGAAGGATCACTTTCCACTTCCTTTCTTAGACCAAAGGCTAGATAGATTGGACAACCGAGCTTTCTATTGTTTTCTTGATGGGTACTCGGGCTACAACCAAATTCTCATTGCTCCGGAAGATCAAGAGAAAACAATCGCTACATGTCCCTATGGTACTTTTGCTTTCAAGAGGATGCCTTTTGGTTTGTGCAATGCACTAGTGACTTTTTAACGATGTATGATGGCAATTTTCACGGACATGGTGGAGGACTACCATAAAGTTTTCATTGATGACTTCTTGGTGGCTGGGGATTCTTTTGATGATTGTCTTGCAAATTTGGACAAAGTGTTGGCTAGATGTGATGAGACCAATTTGGTGCTCAATTGGGAGAACTTCAATTTCATGGTTGAGGAAGGCATTGTACTTGGCCATAAAATTTCAAGGAATGGAATTGAAGTTGACAACGAGAAGATTGAGGTAATTTCCAAGCTTCCACCCCAAACATCGGTGAAGGTGTGTGGAATTTCCTAGGCCAAGCGGGTTTCTACCGGCACTTTGTCAAGATTTCTCTAAAGTGATGTACCTATTGTGCAACCTCTTTTAGAAGGATGCTAAGTTCCATTTCAATTATGATTGTATGAGGGCTTTTGAACTATTGAAGCTCAAGTTGACAACTACTCCTATCATTACCGCTCCATATCGGAGTTTGCCTTTTGAACTAATGTGTGATGCAAGTGACGTAGCGGTTGGGGCTATTTTGAGGCCAAGAGAAAAAGCCATTGTCTTCTGTTTGTGAATCCCCACCTTCAATTGTATCAATAATGGATCGTCATATTATTTCTCTTTGACTTCAACAACAAGCTATGATTCAACCCTATTTTGCACAATTACCCATCCTTCACTAGAGTCCGCAAAATAAAGTCCCAAACTAGCCAATCAATGAACCTCCTTGGCCAACGACCTTTGATGTGTCTCCATGTGAGCCAAACTACCCATAGATTTCGGGTTAAGAGTATCTACCACAACATTGACTTTTCCCGGGTGATATAGAATATCGAGGAGGTAATCTTTGAGTAACTCCAGCCATCTTCTCTGCCTCAAATTCAATTCCTTCTATTTGAAAATGTATTGAAGACTCTTATGGTACGTGAATATATCCACATGGACCCTATATAAATAATGATGTCAAATTTTCAATGCAAATACCACCACCGCAAGTTCTAAGTCATGTGTTGGATAGATATTTTCATCACTCTTGAGTTACCTAGAAGCATAAGCTATTACCTTGCCATGTTGTAGCAATACATACCCAAGACAAATTCTTGAAGTATCACAATACACCATAAACCCATATATACCCTCTGGTAGGGTTAACACCAGCGCCGTAGTCAATCTTTATTTCAGCTCCTAGAAGCTACTTTCACAAGCATATGACCATTGGAACTTAACCTCCTTCTGCGTCAAATTAGTCAACGGAGAGGCGAGATAGAGAACCCCTCCACAAACATCCTGTAATATCCAGCTAAGCCCAAGAAACTACGAATCACTATTGGAGTAGTAGGTCTAGGCCAATTCTTCAAAGCTGCAATCATCTAAGGATCTACCTTAATTTCTTCCCTTGGGATGACATGACCCAAGAACGTGACAGAGTCAAGCCAAAATTCACACTTAGAAAGCTTCGCATACAACTGGTGCTGATGTAGAGTCTGTAGAGCTGCCCTGAGGTGATCGGCGTCGCCCTCTCAACTTCGTGAATATACAAGGATATCGTCAATGAACACTATCAAAAAGGAGTTAATAAAAGGCTTGAAGACTCAATCATAAGATCTATAAAAGCTGCAGGAGCATTAGTTATCCCAAAAGACATTACCAAAAATTCATAGTGCCCATATCGGGTTCTGGAAGGTGTTTTCGGAATATCATGTTCTCTGATCTTCAATTGGTGATACCCGGATCTTAAATCATATTTGGAGAAGTACTTAGCACCCTATAACTGATCAAACAAATCATCTATTCTTGGTAATGGGTACTTGTTTTTGATTGTGACTTTGTTGACCTACCGGTAGTCAATACACATTCTTAGCGACCAATCCTTCTTTCTTACAAATAGAACTGGTACGCTCCAAAGTGACACACTCAGTCGGATGAAGCCCTTCTCTAACAAATCCTTCAATTGTTTCTTTAGCTCCTTCAATTATGTTGGTGCCATCCTGTAGGGCAGAATGGATATAGGCTGTGTGTCTGGCATCGCATCAATCCCAAAATCAATCTCCCTGTCTGGTGGAATCCCAGGGAGCTCATCGAGAAAAACCTCTAGAAATGCATTCACAATTGCATAGACTCGAGTGTAGATGCCTCAGCATCGGTGTATGTAACTCGGACCAAATGGTAAATACGCCCCTTGTTAATCATCTTTGTGGCCTTAATATAAGAAACAAACCTACCCTTCGGCACCACATTATCCCCCTTCCATTCAACAATTGGCTCATTTGTAAATTCACAACTCACAGTTCTAGTTCGATAATCGAGCTTGGAAAAACATTAATAAAGCCAATCTATTCCCATTATTAAATGAAAATCAACCATCCCAAATTCAATGAGATCGGCCGTGGTGTCCTGACTAGGCAATGTGACAACACAACCCCTATAAACTTGTGCGTCCACAATAGACTCACCAACCGAAATAGATACAGAGAACGGCTCATGAAGCTATTCCAAATATGTCCTAAATTCCATAGCAATATAAGGAGTAACATAGGACAAAGTGGAATAGTGACCAATAAGAGCATACACATCATGAGATTGGACAGTCAATATACCTGTGACAACGTTTGGAAAAGCCTCTGCACTCTGGCAACTACTCATGGCATAAAAACAGCTGGGTCCTCCTGAACTCTGTGCACCACCCCTAACTGCACCACGTCCTGCGGGTGCTAGAGTGCCCCGTGCTGGAGGAGGTGTTGTAGACGTAGTAGCTGCAAAATGGTTGGCTGTGCTGAACTCCTGCCCATACTTTGGCAGGGCGAACGGAAGTCCCTTTGAATGTGACCCCTCAATCTGCACCCGTAGCATATGGGTAAGTACATATAATAGATCCCTAGGTGCATCTTCCCACACCTAGGACATGGGGGCCTTCGCTGCTGCTGGAACCTCCCTCCAGACCGACCCTACTAGTGGGGTTCACTATTGCCCTGATTAGGCCTAAAACAACTCCATTGTTTCTGACTAGGCCCTGATGGCAGTGTACTGGTTAAACACTGAGCAAAAGACTGGGATGGCCCTAATGACCCTCCCCAAAATGCTAACCTACTGCCGCCAAATGTATTCCCAAAGTTGCCTGTGGACCGGGCCTTACTGCTACCCTCTCGCTCCATTATGTTATTCAACTTACAGTTCTTTGTAGCTTGAGCAAATGCTACCATATTCCCATAGTTCATGTCAGAATTCAAAGCAGCTATAGCGGCCTCATTGATAACCAAGGGGCTAAGGCCCTGCACAAACCGGCGCACTCTAGCCTCCATAGTGGGTAACATGTGAATAGCATTCTTCGACAAGCATGCGAACTCTATATGGTACTCCCACAAACTCTTGCTACCCTGTTTTAGGTTCTCAAACTCTGCGGCGTGGGCTGCCTTAGTCTCGGTAAGCAAGAAATGACCCATGAAAGCATCCGCAAACTCACTCCGCCTCACCGGAGGGCTTCCCTCCTCACGGGAGTCCTCCCACATATCAAACCAAGAATAGGCCACCCCCTTCAGGTGGTAGGGGGACAACTCCACTCCCTTTGTCTTAGTAGCACGCATAACTCTGAGGGTCTTGTGCATTTCATCGATGAAGTCCTGGGGGTCCTCCTCGGGATCATTACCCGTGATCACTGGAGGATCTAACTAAACAAACCTGTTAACCCTGGAACCAATAGAGTCCCCTTGCTGACTAGAATAAGTGGGGGCAATATTCGACCTCTGGATCTAGGAAGCCACTATCTGAGCCAACATCTGTATGGCTCCCCTAAGAACCTCATCAAAAACACCGGGACCAAAAGCTGGGGCCGGAGGTGGATCCGGAATATTTGTTGGAAGATTTGTTGTACCCTTATCAGGTGTAGGAACTGGTGCAGCCTGAGTAGGAATAGTAGAACCAGGCAGTATAGTAACTGGGGGAATATCCTCACCCTTCGAGTGTTCACTCACATCATCAATTATAGATTCAACCGCCATCCCTGGGGTAACATTTGCTCCTTGGCTTGTTCTTGCCTTCTTTTTAGGCACCATTTACTGAAAGTTAGAGCAATGCACGAGTTAAAGGAGGAACAATGGTGCAATCAGTATTATCGCATGATTCAAAAAGGGTATTATTCCTAAATGTCCATGTAGCCTCCGAATTATAGATGTGGTCGACAAAACACTGATAATAAGGACTCTACTAGACACGGCTCCGAGACATCCTAGGATACTTTAAAACCTTAGGCTCTGATACCAAGTTTGTCATGCCCCGAACTTGGGGAGCGCGATCGGTGCTCAACCAAAATAACCCGGCCGAGCAAGACTGTACAATAACTTCTACCCGAACTTACTCATGAATGACAGTAAAATCCAATTCATGAATTAATCAGTGGAAAGGATCAAGTAAACAACAACATCAATTCATTATCAGCAGTTACATCATTTATAAGCTTCCAAAATACATACTTTTTCATAATTAATGTGGAACGTATGATACAATTGCAACATTACTAGTTTGACTTTCCCCACACCAATATACCACCCACGCTATGTCTATGGAGCCTCTATTAGATACAAAAGAGTACAATGATAGTTCTAGCAACAAGGCTCCGCCTATATACCTCAAAACATGGTGATAAAATGAACCAAAGATACATGACCCCGAGTGATGTGGGGCTTACCAAATCAGCTAGGAAAAGAGTGTAGTGCTATCGCTGATCAGTACCACCTATTGTGGAACCACCTGCATCCATTAAAGATGTAGCACCCCCGGCAAAGAGGATATTAGTACTGTCGAATAGTACTAGTATATATGACTAAACACTCTCTCAAAGAAACGAGAAGTAATGCAAGTAAGGAAACTCATAATATCAATTAAAGCCTCAAACAATTACCAAATATCAAATTAGAGATAAGATAAGTTTTAAGAAAATTTCAAAATTTTAAGTTGGGAAATCTTTGGTACCGGTACACCACTATTCACAATTTCGATTACGATTTCCAACACAGTCACCATCATGTGTGCGGCATGGCGTCCGATCACGGCCTGATCGGCTAGGCTGTCTCATGTGAGACATAAACCAAATCATAATTTCAATTACAATTTCTAACACAGTCACCGCCATGTGTGCGTCATAGCGTCCAATCACGACCCGTTCGGCTAGGCCGTCTCATGTGAGACATCACCCTTTTCTATCTTGCACATCTCTTCATTTCATGGGCACTAATGGTCATAATTGTATTATTTCTCTTGGCACATTGGTCGTGTCTCGTATTTCACATTTCATATTTCATATTTCGTATTACATGATTCGTATTTCATGTTTTGTATTGCATGCACACCTTTTTACTTTCAACCATCATCATGGACTTTCCAACAACAAGGCGTTTATATTCAAAACATTTAAACACACATTTGAGCAAATAAGGGTCTTAGGCACATCACGATTTCTTACACAATCTTTCATTAGCTTTCATTTAAACACAACTTGAAGTCAAGGCATTTAGATATGCAACCCATACTTTGAACATATTCTCAAATAGTACTACAACATAACAAGAGCATTTGAATTACATATTGATCATGGATGTGTGTTGACACCATCTTATTCGGGTAATCGATTCACAATGAGCAACTCGCGACTTACATGGATAATGTGGGATTCATATTTTAAGAGAAGAGTTTAGCCAACATAGCTCACCTGAGCTTCCTTAACTCTAAAATGTTCCAGAAATCTTAGAAACTTCAATCTATTTTAGAAAATTAATAAATTGAACCAAAATTAGGAAGATGATCATGGTTCTATTTCATTTGAGCATTTTATCAAGCACTAGGTGTACATTAAGGTTTCAAGGTCCTTTTATGGAGGATTCCTTCATCCCACAACCCCTTCTTTACTATTTTAGCTCAACAACCCTACATCCTATGATCAATCATGCATGAAAAAAAAGCCACTCACATACCCATGAATTATCTTACGAATATTCATTTCTAGTTAAGTTTCAAAATTAAGAGATAGGGTGTAGAATATTACCTTTAGGATGAAGACCTAGTGTGCTTCCCTTGTTAATTATTCCAAGATTTTGAGTAACGATTAGGGAATAATTGATTGAGGAACGCTCTCCGTATTTAGAGCCTTTTCTATCTCTCAAAATATCAAGTTCTCCCTTCAGAAATGGTCCATAGAGTCTAAATAACGAAGTGGGGTCGGGTTATAAAACCCCAAAATAAAACTCCAAAATGGGATCTATGGTCGCATATGTGACCGCGTAATGCTTCTGCGATTAGAAAAATGTTCCGCAAAATGGCCCTCCGGAATTGGGCTTGTTTGCCCCACTTTGTGGCCATTATGCAGTCCGCAGACCTGTTCTATGGTCGCATAATGCACCGTAGAACCTCCCTCCACAAAATTTCCATGTTGGTTCTGCGATCAGTATGCGGCCCATGAAATCATTTTTCGGCCGCATAATGGGCAGCGAAATGACATCCAAAAATGGACCAAATGACTGCCTCACTATACGGCCATTCTGCGGCCCGCGAAGTGATTCTACGGTCGCATAATGCGCCGCAGAAATGCCCTATTCTGCCAAACATTTTCTTTCAACTCCATAGCGCACTGTTCAACCCAAGAAGTCCATATCGCGATCATTAATACATATGCCTACCTCGGCACCACGAAATCCTAAAATTTAGGAATAATTTATGGGGCCTTACACCTATCGGGATGTCTCTACACCGGTTAGTGTTTGGGAAAGCTTGCCATCTTTTGATGGAACTAAAGCACAAGGAAATGTGGGCTTTTAAGAAATAGAAATCTTGATTTGGATGTAGCCGCTAACTTGCTGGTTGCACACTTGAATGAATTGGATGAGTTCTGGTACCATGCATATAAGAGTTCATCCTTATATAAAAGAAAAGCAGAAATATCTTCATGACAAATACATTTGGAACAAAGAGTTCAAGGTGGATGATCTTGTATTGTTGTTTAACTCAAGATTGAGGATGTTTCCCGAGAAGCTCAAGTCCAAGTGGAGTGGCTCGTTTGAAATTGTTGTTGTGACACCTTTCGGTGCAGTGGATTATAAAAAGAAGAACAATGAAGTATTCCATCAATATTCACCGGGTGAAGCACTACTTGGGTAAAGTTAAAGAGAGCCACATGGTGGCGGTCATTTACTTCACTTGAAAATGCTTTAACATTGCTTCGTGCCACGACGTTAAATCAGATGCTTCTTTAGAGGCAACACAAGTTCTTTTCCTTTTTCTTTTGCAGTTAGGTGTTATTTGTTGTTACATGCAAGAAGGGTGGATAAAACTCTCTAAGTGTTGAAGGAAATGTGGACCGCATATTTTAATTGTGCGGCCGCAAAATTAATCACAATAGAAGAGCTTGTGCGGCCACATATTTCACATGCGGACCGCACTTCTCGAAACTCAAAAAAATGATAATTTTAAAATTCTCTAATGTTTGGGACTATCAGTGAGGGGCTAATCTGCGGCCGCGAGAGGAATTGTGTGGACCACACAACTGACATCCATTACTGTCCATGCGAAGGAGTGCAGACCGCACTTAAACTTTTTCCCTTTGAAAAAGTCTGAGTATAAATAGACGTTTTGTTTTATTTTACACTTTTCACCAACCATAGAATTAATTTTGCTTTACAATCTTAACTGAGAGATTTTCACTATCAACCACACACACATACATGTGCTCCCACGATCTAGTATACTCACTTCATCTTGTATGCTTCACTTTATATTAATTTTTTGTGTTAGTTTAATTTTTGAGATTTTCAATTTCTTTTTTGTCCATCTGTTATTAGAGTTCATCCATGTGTCCATGTGGGGTAGATCTGTGCTGGGTAGTCATTAATACATGATTAAATGGGTTGGGTTTAATTAGATTTGATGTGAATACCATGTTGCCATACTGATTTGTACAAGTAATTGCAAAGTCTAAGTGAAAAAGCACTGACTGCTCGTTAATTTTGAAATTTGTGGCCGCACTTGATCTTGTGTAGTCCACGGTTTGGTTGTTTTGGTAACTGGTGAAGGCAAGTACTTTTTGAGGCTGCATTTTAATTGTGCAAACCGCAAAATTTCAGTTGAGGCCGCACTTTGGGTCCACACTGCTAACAGAGACTTGTCTCTTGGAAGCTCAAAAGTGCGGACCACACTTCAAATTCTGCGGACTGCATATGAATTATGCGGCCGCACTTTGGCCGTCACACTATCATCGGAGAGGAGGCAATTGAGCCACTGAACTTTCTTGTCAGAAGTGCGGTCGCACATGAAAATATGCAGTCTGCAGTCCCATTCTACGGCCGCTTCTAAGAAACATATGCATCGCAAATCCCATATTCTGCAAGCATGTCTTCCTGGTTTAAACCTACTGTGTCCACATTGTTCTCCCTTGCTTACATAAGTCCTAGTTGTTTTGAATGATGACATGCAACTAACAATCCTCTTTGTTGTGATACAAACAATAGGTTCGATCACGAGGACGCGGCAAAACTGCCAAAGGTAGAGGAGACTCTTCTAGGGGTTAAGGTAGAAGTTCCTTGCCCCTTAGTGTGCCGAAGACTATTTGGAAGAGGGTCACAGTAGGCAGAGGGAGAGGTGCAGACCTCTCCGAGTCTAGTTCTTATGCACCATCTAGGGAGGCTTCCAAGGACAACTCTGTGTCTCTTCCGGAGGAACAGAGAGCTGCACAGTCCAGGTGACACAGGCAATTTAAGCATTTGGATGTGCCTTCATCATCTCACAGCACTTCTGAGGTTTAGGAAAGTGATAGCCAGGCCTCCGAGCCAGCTGTTCCAGTGTCTGGTCTATAGTATATTTTAGATGATGCAAAATGGGGAAAGGTACATCTACTAGGTTGAGCCGACAAGGAAGAAGGAAGCTTGGGAAAAAAGATTTGTGAGTTTGGCTGCTTTTACCAATTTCTGGATGTTGTGGCCGGTGAGATCATTGACACATGAGAGGCAGTTTCTGTTTAGGGATCTTGATAGATACAAACCTGTAGTTTTGGAGCAAGAAAGGGATGGATGTTGTTTACTGAGAAAGTCGTGGATGTAAAGGAGCACCTTGTCCATGAGTTCTATGCAAACATTTCACACATTTGCAAGGGGACAAAGGTGACCAGGGTACGTAACCTTAAGGTGAAGTTTGATCAGCACACACTGAGCGTGTACTTGGGATTTGAGGACGTGGAGCCAAAGGTGTAGCTATAAAAGTTGGCCTTGAAAGAAGAGGTCCGGCCATGGCTTGCTGAGATCTAAGCACTGGGACCACCTCCATCATTGATTACTTCTTGGGAATCCATTCAGCGGAGTACATTGAGTTTAAGGGAAAAGGTTGGCAGACCTTTGTGTGAAGTAGGCTTGACCAATGCCAGAATGATAACAACTTGGCTATTCCACGTGCGATTCTAGTGACTTTTATCATGGCCATGTACCCGATCAATGTGGGTGCTCTGATGTCGGCCAACATCTCTTTGGTAGTGCGGCAGACTAATACGGCTTACCCCTACCCCAGTACCATTACAGAGAACCTCACAGATGCAAAGGTAGAGCCAAAGCCATTTGATATAACGGTAAAGCCCAAGAAGCCATTTGAGTGGTATTCGTTGCAGGATCGGACCAACCCAAAGAAGAGTGCTCAGCCTTCTACTACTGCAGGCCAACTAGATGAGCCGATAGTGGTGGTTTCTAACATAGTTGATATTCCATCTACATTAGCCGAGTCCTCTACCAGTGCAGCAGCTATGCCTCCGCCTCCATCTTTGGCTCCTTCCAGAGCTTGTTCTATAGCTCCTAGGGCAATCCCTACTCTGGTTTTGAGGCTGGTGCCCATGCTTACAGGCCCACTTTCTGCTTTGTGAGTCTTCTAGAAATTGGAGAGTCTCAACAACTGGATGCAGGTAGCTACTTCCAAGTTGTATGAGATATCTAGTACTGTTGCAGGGCAGACATCCACACAGGCATCGCAGGATTCTACTGAGCTTGATAAGAAGCTGGGCAAGATTATGGACAACTAGAAGGTGATCATGGACACTCTGGTATATCATGTTTAGTTATTGAGGGCTTGACCAAGTAGGTTAGAAAGATGAGGAAGTGTCTAGTTGAGGTGACCCGGCTAGCTACAGCTGGGGATTTACAATGTTTACAGCTGCTGACGTATTGTATGCAATGTTTACCACTCCCGTATATGATGATGATGATATAAAGTTGGCTGAGTCAACAGGGATTGATGTTGCTGGGGACACTATGATGTCCAAGGCTGCTTAGGGAGTTTCTTCGTCCTCTCTTCTTTTACTCTTATTTTGTTAAGCATTGGGAACTGTTTTATTTAATCTATCTTTAGAGAGTTATTGCTTTCATTAGCTTGTTCAATTGTTTACTTTGATTTTTGTTTTTGTTAGTAGCTTCTATTTATGTTAGTAGTTTTCATGTTTCTCGTAGTAGTATAGAAAATAAGCCTTTGATTTTCTTAATGTCATGGTTCTTTCCAAAGGTAGTCTTTTGTGTGAATCGGGTGACTCTTCCCGAGGATGGATGGTGTGACAACTTTCTTAAGAGAATGAGTCCATTTTTGTGTTTAGGTAATAATAATAGCAGTAGTAATAAATTGTCACGACCCAAAATCCAACTAGTCGTGATGGCACTTAACCCAACCCGCTAGGTAAGCCAACTTTCAACTATTCAATTCCAATAACAATTATTAAAGAAATGTAAGTAAATAATTATCTTAACATTATACATTCCCCAAGAACTGGTAGTACAAATCTTGAGCTTCTAAGAATAGCATATACAAAGCAGAAATGAAATAATACATAGTCTATTTGAATAATACATAAACAGAACTTTTATAAATCTAAGGCTACCCTGAACAAAAGGCAGCTACAATAGGAACGCAGGTACATCTTCAAATCCCGCAACCATTGAGCACAGCCACAACAGCAGCCAACATCTGCACGCAATGTCCAGAAGTGTGGTATCAGTACAACCGACCCCATGAACTGAGTAAGTAACAAACCTAGCCATAGGTTGAAAATAGTGATGGGATTCCACCAAGGTCGGGTCCAAATCTAATATTCCGCAACAATCCATTACAACATAAAGCAAATAATGCCAAAAGTAACTCGGGGATAAAATACCCAGCCCAATCATGATTTCAAAAATAGTAGTTCTTTCTTTCAAATACATCAGTGAAAAAAAACCAAAATCGTTTGCTGGAGTTGCCAAAAATATGAATAGTTTGAAAACAATAAATTTCTCCCAAAATCTTGTCAATAATAAATAAGATGTTTCATTTTCCTTCCGGATAACCCGTGTAAAACAAAATGCATCACTATGCCCATCTGTCAACAATGCGTGAAAAATCATGAGTGATGTGATGCAGTACAGCATGAGGAAATACATCTCTATGCATGTATGTCATGTGTGCATGCCAATGCAACGCAACTGAATGATAAGATCATAAACAACCCCTTGGGCAGAACATAACTCATATACAGCCCCTCGGGCAAAACCTCACAGTCACTCGTGCCACTCGGGCATACCTCACAATCACTCTTGCCACTTGGGCATACCTCACAATCACTCTTGCCACTCGGGCATACCTCACAATCACATATGCCTCCCAGTCACTCAGCACTCGGCACTCGGCACTCGCACTCAGTAGGTACCTGCGCTCACTTGGGGTGTGTACTGACTCCGGAGGGGCTCCTACAGCCAAGCACTATTATCTGCACAGACAACTCACGTGCTATAATAATAAAGTATGCTGCAGGCGGGCAGCCCCGATCCATACTCATCATCACAAATCAGGCCCTAAGCCTCAGTCAGTCATAAATATGCTGCAGGCGGGCAGCCCCGATCCACACTCATCCTCACAAATCAGGCCCTCGTCCTCAGTCAGTCATAAATATGCTGCAGGCGGGCAACCCCGATCCACATTCATCCTCACAAATCAGGCCCTCAGCCGATATCAAACATGCTGCTGCGTGCAGCCTGATCCCATAAATATGCAACATGCTGCGGCATGCAGCCCGATCCCATAAATAGGCAACATAAATCAGGCACTCGGCCTCACTCAGTCATAAACGTCTCAAGCCACACGGGCATCTCAGTAAAACAGGGCATTCGGCCCAAAACATTTGTATGCATCAAAATAGAGTCATAAAACTGAGTTATGGTATGCAATGAAATGAATATGACTGAGTATGAATTTTCAATTTAACACAATAATTTACAACAATATGACCTCCGAGGGTCCCAATAATACTGGCACATGGCCTCAACATGATTTCCAATAGGCTTTTCAGCTCAATTTCTTTAACACATAAAACCGCATGGAAAATATCAAGATTATTTAACTATAAAATTCCACATAAATAATTACGTCACAATTTCTATAGTGCACTCCCACACGCCCGCCACCTAGCATGTGCGCCACCTACCAACAATTCACAAAATACATATATTCAGGGCTCATACCCTCAACTCCAAGATTAGAAGAGTTACTTACCTCGAACAAGCCAAATCCAATGTCGAGCAAGTTAAGCAATGCTCCAGCAATTCCACTCTGCGTGTATCAACTTCCAAACGGTTCGAATCTAGTCACAATTTATTTGATTCAACCCACAAATTCTATAGGAATTAATTCCATATCAAAATACTAATATTTCCACAAACTCCAAAGTTACGCCACAAAAATCACCCGTGGGGCCCACATATCGGAATCCGACTAAAGTTACAAATTATTAACACCCATTCAACCATGAGTCCAACCATATAAATTTTACTCAAATCCGACATAAAACCAAGAGGGTTTTCACAAATGTTTCCAACTTAATTCACCAATTAAATGCTAAAAACAACCATGGACTCAGGTAATTTAATCAACATTGAGTTAAGAACACTTACCCCATTGTTTCCTCTAAAAATCTCCCAAACATCGCCTCAATCAAAGCTCCAAATCATTAAAAATGGAAAATGGGACGAAGTCCCATTTTTCTGAACTTAAACTGTTTGTCCAGACCTCTCTTCTTCGCGAACACGACAGGTCCCTCGCGTTCGTGAAGCACAAAATGTGCTTCCCAACATTTGCTCTTCGCGAACGCGAGACACTGTTCGCGAACGAGATGCTTTACCGAGCTCTTCTTCGCGAATGCGAGCTTCCCCCTTCGCGAACGCGAAGGCAAAAAGTCCATGCCCACTATGTTTCCCTTCGCGAACGCAATGCACAACCCAGCTTCTCTTCGCGAACGCGAGACCTCCTCGCGAAAACGAAGAGTAAATCATGCCCTCCACAAACTCCTCTTCGCGAACGCGAGGGCCCACCCCAAACGCGAAAGAGAAAATCCGAAAAATGCAGCAACAGATATCAGCAATCTCACCAAGTCCAAAAATGATCCGTTAACCATCCAAAACTCACCCGAGCCCCTCGGGACCTCAACCAAATATACCAACAAGTCCTAAAACATCATACGGAATTAGTCGAGTCCTCAAATCACCTCAAACAATGCTAAAACCATGAATTACACCCAAATTCAAGCCTAATGAACTTTGAAATTTTTAGTTTCTACAACTTGCACCGAAACACATCAAATCACGTCTGATTGACCTCAAGTTTAGCACACAAGTCATAAACGACATAACAGAGCTATTCTAATTTACAGAATCGTATTCCGACCTCGATATCAAAAAGTCAACTCCCCGGTCAACTTTCGGCATTTCAAGCCAAATTCCACTACGGACCTCCAGATAATTTTTCGGACATGCTCCTAAGTCCAAAATCACCATAGGGAGCTATTGGAATCATCAGAATTAAATACCGAGGTTATTTACACATAAGTCGACATCTGGTCACTATTTTAATTTAAGCTTTAAACCTTGGAACTAAGTGTTCCAATTCATTCCAAAAGCTCATCGGACCCGAACCAATTACCCCAGCAATTCACACAATAACTGTAAAGTACAATTTGAGCAGTAAAGGGGGAAGCAGGGTTGTAATACTCAAAACGATCGGCCGGGTCGTTACATTCTCCCCCACTTAAATATACGTTCGTCCTCGAACATGCCAAGAGTTGTTTCCAATCCATCAAATCAATGTTCCATCTTACCACACACATACCCGGGGGTGAACCCACATTACCCTATCCCACATAGGCTTGACTACACAATGCAACTGAAAATCATTAATTTAACCTTTGCCCATAAACCTTGGAGTTTAATTTCCAGCCTGTAAAATTTCTTTCAAGACACGAATCTTACATTTACATGCTGTATAAGTCTGAATAAGCTACATCAAGCTATAACTATAACCACGGATATAATCACCCAGCATATTACACAACTCGCATGCTCGTAGCACCATTCCTGATCGCAGTGACTACTCCAAAGCCAACCGCATACTGGTATTAAACCCATATCGAACCGAACCTCATCCCAAAACCTTCGTACACTGTTGATAATAAAAGAAACACACAGAATCTCGTAAGCCTTTATCAAACCAACAAGTCATGGAGGTCTCTTGCCCCAACCGGAACCATAATCACTTTTTGAGCCGACTTTCAATATTATACTCCTGAATATACTGAAATTAAACCTGATAGTACCCATTCCAGGTCCAATGACCTTATATTACTAAACATAACTACTCCACAGACATACCGCACCAATATAACTCAGAGCCACAACTCGTGCCATCCGTGCACTAATATGCAATAATTCAAATGTACCCAGTCATGGAAAATGACTCACATGAGAGAACTGCCCCGCTAGTTTAACAAGTACTTCCACAACAAAACGCTGAAAATTCATCATACACCATAGAACCATCACCTGATTTTAACACGAGGTTCATATTATATACTCCGAGCCACCCTACTCCAATTTAATAACGACGGAGATGCAAATGACAAAAATACAATACAAAAACCTGAAAGGACATAACCATTACGCAATCGATCATGCAATACCCAATTACTCATCACACTTAAAATTCGCTATTAAGCTCAAATAGAACCGCACCATCTGTGCACATAACCAATGAATCACAACTCCTCATAGCATAAAGGAATAACTCCTAGATCATTTGAGAACACAAATAAGTTCAACATCAACCAAATGACACATCCCTCAATAATAGTAGTATGGAGCCAACCATTCCTGTTACAACCCATGTTTTCGTACGTACGAGTCGTCATAAGTCAATTGATGTAAGCTCAAAAATGAAATCATATTTGAAAAGTTTGCAAAGTAAGTTAATCATATTACCTCGGAGGTTACAAATATTGAAGATCATGAACAACAAGTACAAAGATGGTTGGAAGTTTCAGAAGCTAAAGGAATTGAAAACAAATAATGTTT